>JALPQI010002677.1:0-96697 GCA_025490895.1 Thaumatotibia leucotreta
AACGTTCGCCGTACGAAGTCCCGTGGTGAACTGTGGATGAATAATAAATAAGGTACCTGGGTTGAATATGGCCAGTCTAAAAATATAGCGACACACATCACCTGATCCCCTTGTAATGTGTGAGTATCAGTCGGAGTGATATTTTCACTTACGAAGACGCATATTTTGGAGCGTATTGTCTTGCGAGTATATAAAATGATAGAGCGTCGAGCGTATAAAATGAATGAGCAATTTGTTTCGAATAAAGTTTGTACTTTGTATCACGTTTTCGATATTGATAAAAATTGGTAAACTGGTCATGTCAATGAGATCCACCGCATTGCCCAATTCTACTCTACCAGCTTACCAATTTTTGTCAATATCAAAAGCATGATGCAAATGTAGGTAGTACAAACATTTTTTGACAAATTTTCGAATAACTAACTGACTGGTACAAGATTTGTTTACATTATTCGTAGGTAACTTCTATAAAAAGGAAGTATAGGTACGCTACGATGCTAATCATTAGGCCGCGGTCGTACTGCACACGCCGCACGCAACCGACAACGTCCCGTCGGACGCAGCGTCTGAATGATGTATGGCGGGGGGATGCCGCACGCAGCGGGCGAAAACGACCACTCCCGAGCATTCCCGAACACACCATTCACCGGCTGCGTGCGATGGGACGTTGTCGGCTGCGTGCGGCGTGTGCAGTACGACCGTGGCCTTAGTGATTGGCTTCGCGTCCAGGTTAGTTTTGACCTCGTTTTGACAAAACTGTACATCTTCGGGAGTGTAATGTAATGAACTCTAGACGGGCAAAGAGAGGATCGAACGACAAAAATATCCAAAGTGGTTCTTAACAATTATAGCTCATGTATTTTTTGAATAATTCCAGGGTGACCTGAGCCAACAGGATAAGCGATGCGTGTTCCTGACAGTCCATGACCTCGGCACCAATCGTAAGTAGCCTGAAGAATCCTTCCCATATCCTCACTGCACAATCTCCGATTTCCTTAGCTTGAAATTATTTTTTATACCATGACGCAAACAAGCATACAGGTTGATGGTAAGCAGACACCGTAGCCAATTAAACCCTGCAACTCTAAGGGATTAAAATATATATAAGCGTTTCCGACCCTTGAAAAGCCAGTAAACTCCTTTTTGGAAGAATCCGAAGAAAAAATTACGGCACAGTCTTCTGATTTTAGCAAATCTGGTTTTACAAACTTCATTTTTGAGTGTTACTTTTAGTAATGCCAATATAAACGCAATTCTAAGGATAATTCGTCAATGCGTACACGCTGTTGGTACAAATGAGGCAGGGACCGGAACCATTATTTTCTCCATACAAAAATAACGTTTTTTTTTTCGTTCTTTTTCGTTTTTCGGTATATAAATTGTAAGTTAATAATTTATTTTATTAGTAACATAATTTATAAGTCAATTACAATTTCATTTTTCTACTCCTGACCTTTTTTTTGCTAGTTACATAGCTAAGCACACTATTGTAAAGATATAGATAATTACACCTGTCAAAAGTCTATAGTCTATTTCTCAAAAACGCACTCTCAGCCGGTATCGTAATGTCGCAGCGTTGTTCGGTAAGAGAAGACACGCGAGATATATGGGTGTCTCTCGCTGCCAGACGTCGTCACTTTCCGAACAGACTCAAAAATGTACTGCGTGCTACCACAGACTGCCACATCACACCTATGATAGACGCCATATTGAATTTGTTCCGATCTTCAAATTTTTACACTGCTACCAACATTAGTACCAGATTATTTATTACAATAATTATAAATTAAAATAATATAGGTTAAAATATAATTTTAAAAGAAAGGTTGTGTTTTTTAAATTATTAATGTTATAATTATAATATATTTTTGTACCAATTACTTATGCAAAATTATTTTTACCTCTGGCAACTAAGCACGGTCTTAAAAGCAAACTTATCCAAAGACAATGACAGCTACATTAAAAAAAAACCTTCCCGCTTTCCGCTAGCAGTTGAAAGTCCTACCGCGAACCTCGAAATAGAGTTTCGATCATTTGTCTCTGTCACTTGAACAAGATTATTATTAGAGTGACAGAAACGGATGCTCGACTTTTGCGAATTTCGAAGTTTGTGGACGGCCCCCAGTTCTTGATTTAAGTCGATTCGCATAGTTTGTGCAAATGTGCAGTGCCTAAAAAATGTGATTTGTTTCGTTATTATTATTAATTTCTAATGTTCTACCTGCTACTTTTGGGACTGCAGGAAGGTATCTGTGAGCTAACAATATTGTTTTAGTTTGTTTATACATATATAGATACATACTAGGTGTTTATTGGTGACAACTGAAAAAGATGTGTTGCGCTCAGTAATGTATGATATTTTATTAGTTCTGTGTATGCTATGCCACTTAGTCGTAGAAAAAGTATAGTATGCAACGTTGTATTATTAGTCAAAAAATGCTCGCGACGTCTTTAATTGCGATACTCGCCCTTCGGGCTCGTATCGCAACTCACGCCGCTCGCATTTTTTGACCCCTTATAATACCCCTATTGCATAAAATACTATAAACTAACTACATCTAAACATATCAAAATGAAACCAACGAAACAATAATTATAATAAAAAAAAAAATAATTAAAGGTACAATACTAAATCAACACTAAACTAATCGAACAACCCGCCCCGCGTCACTCCCGGCGCAAAGGTACCCATAACACTCGCGGCATTGCCGCGTTGAACCGCCATGGATAACCTTTGCACCAGAAACGACCCGGAGCGAGGGTCGAGGCCTCGGTCCCGCAAACGACGTCCCACATCTTTAAAAAACGCTTTTGCTTCCGAGCACCAACACCCCATCACCTCTACCGCCAATGGGACAAACAAATAACCCCCCAACCCTAAATATTTCTCCCGCTTCTTCATCGCCGCCAATTCTGCCGCAGCACCCGCCGACCGGATAAATTTCAAAATATGACATTGTAAATAACATAAGATATTGAGCAGTACGTAAAAAGTATGAAACATTTTAAAATATTAGGCTATTTCGAGGTTTTTGTAAAATACCGGTTTCGGTCCCTAAATGAGGACAGAATTACCTGACCTCCCCTGCATACAAAGTCCCTCTGTCTGTCTTCGACTGTCCTTTTTTTTCTGGGCGGCGGAGGAACTGACTTTTTCAAGTCTCCTTTATTCCTAACGTCATTTTGTACTTTGTCACAGACTCTTCCCTGGTGGACTTCGTGAGCATGCCGGCCATGACGGAGATCAAGGAGCGCTCCTGCTTCATCCACGTGGACGTTCCAGGACATGAGGAGAACTCACCAGACCTGCCTGACTCGTAGGTTCACTTCATCAGCCTATCTAATTTTACTGCTGGACGTAGGCCTCTGCTATTAACTATGCGTATAGACGTATTAGGAAGCAAATGCCCATATCGCCACGCTGGGCAAGCTAATTGTTGATCGCAGTAATGTGTCCACCATGATGATGCTGCTGCACATCATCAACCCTGGATCAAAGAATGGTCAGTGACACTTCGATCCCTTAGTCGGCTCTTACGACACCCGAAGGAAGAGTTGGGGTAGTCACAAATGTATTCTTACTGCCGTCACCACAGGGTCAATAAACTCGTAGGTTATTTATTGTATTTATGTATTAATTCAGGTCAGTTGGGCCGCCCTCCCACCAGACGGACGATCTGAAGAAAGTGTCGGGGAATAGTTGGGAAATTATGGGCATAACGGGTGCAATACTCATAATGAATTCATATATACGCAAAGGATGATAGGGTAATATAAGAGGCCTATTTCCACGTTCCAGAAGTGGACGGAATTAGGCTGAGAATTTGTGAGATAAAGTTTTTTATGTTGGGTTAGCTTTGCCGTCTCCTACTTCCGCGAATTTCAAAATTCGTCAATTTCGAGGATTTGTCTTTGTCACTTCAACGAAGGCGTTATTAGAGTTGACCAGGTATTATCAAACTGCGATTAGAATGGGATTCGAAAGCACTGTTGTCAGAACAGTGTATAAGTAAATGTAGGATAGATTCATAGTTATATTCATATAGGTATTCATAGTTTAAGTGCAGAGACTTTTACAGACAATAGATTAATTAATCATAATCACTCACTACATTACATAAACAACTCTTTTTCTTGGTAAGTGTTGTGTCAACAGTACTTGCATTGCAAATCCCCTTCTGATTCCGGTTTGATAATAACACAGACAAATTCTCGAAATTTGCGGACTCTGATGAAGTTCGCAGTAGGGCCGCAGGCTCTTCATTCCGAAGAAATTTCAACACACAATATTTCTCCGTTGTTTACCATACTAAATCTTTCCCCAGCTACCAGTTCCCGTCCCTCCAAACCCTGGGCGAGGATCTGATCACGGTCCTGGACTTCCTCCACGTCCGCTACGCTGTCGGCCTCGGCGAAGGCGCCGGGGCCAACGTCCTGGCCCGCTGCGGCCTCGCGCACCCCCGCAGGCTTCTAGGCCTCATCCTCGTAAACTGCACGGCCTCGACATCTTCTGTCGCAGACGCCTTCAGATCCCGGTTCTCGAGGTGGAAAGGGACCGACATATCGCAGTCGGAGGAAGATTTCCTGATTTATCACAAGTTCGGACATGTGAGTGTAGAGAGTGAAGTGTATGACTACCGATACAAGGTACTTCTTTTCTTGTTTTATGATAACGCTACTAATGGGTGCTGGGATGGTGATGGTGCAGGGTAAATGGGAAATTAAATTAAATGCCCGCATTTGGGTCAGATACAGACAAAATATTTTTCGTATCTTTTTAACACAATACTACAAATTTAGAGACTCAAAGGCTTGAGGGTTTATCTAGAGTTCAGTAAAACCGCGAACTATTAAAATAATAAAATATCTAATTCTAACATCTATATGTCTCTCTTGACATAGGAGACATAATAGCTGAAATTTTCGATTTTCGAAATATCCAGCATAAAATTGTGGGAAAACACTTTTGGGACCTTTGTTGTCTTTGCTTTCTGTTTATGCCTGGCCTTATTAAGTCTATAATTATGTAGCTTGTTATTTGCCATTAGACGCTTTGTCTGTTTAGATACTAACATTACTAACCTTCTAACATAGAGCTGTAATATTTTTTCATTCGTTTCTTTTTGTATTCTTTTTGTGCATAATATATCCTAGTGCATACAAATTTTCGTGAACTCAGGACCATGGTCACTGTCCGTCGATAAAGTTGTCCACTCACTGGTCAAAAATTAACAGCGTGCATAAAACTATGTTACGGTTGTATTACACAGGGTTGTAGACCGGGGAACCTAGTTGTAAGGTTAATTGTTATATCCCAAAATTAGGACATAAATTCCTTGACTGACAATGACTGAATATGAACTATGAACTAAGTTTATACATCTATTTCTCAGCCGGGAACCGTTTGTCGGCCTTCTCCTATATACTACATGAGAAACATACTTATAACTATAAGCTCAACAACTGGTACCGTAGATCGGGGTGGTTTTAGGAAAAAATGGGGTTACTTCGATTGATTTAGAATGGCCATAAAAATGTCAATTGAATTTAATTTATTGGTCTATATAGCTTATGAAGTGCCTTATTAAAAATCCGATTAGACTCAACTGACATATGGCGTAAAAACATATACAGTATGTAAAGTCGCCCCTGCATGTTAAAGTCACCCCGTTCTACGGTACCCAGTGGTCCTCATAGTAAATACACGAAAAGGCCCTTTAGTGGAAATTGAACTTTGCCTTTAGTCGCGTTGCATTGAGAATTAACATTACCATGAGTTCAAGCGAAAATTGTTAACATCCGACAAAGATCAGTGATATGAAATTGACATAGCGTTCTCTCTACAGCAAATCCAGAGTGAATCATGCGAGGCTACAGAAAGAGAGCGTATGCTGCTGGAGTACCGCTCGCGCCTGCGCGGCAACCTCAACACGCATAATATCAAGCAGTATGTGCGCGCGTTCATAAAGTAAGTCCATCTATTAGTACCCCCGGGGATAAGAGAGGGTTAATAAGGGCCAGGAATAGTTCGAGGTAACTGATTGTGTATAGATACTTGCGCCTGCGCAGGAACATCAATAAAGTAAGTTCAACTGTCTATTCTACTGACGCAGATGACCTTTCGTGGAAAGTACCTAGGTACCTTGTGAAAATATTTCAAGACGCGTATGAAACTCCGTATGAATATGTATAAAAATATCAGAGCCTGTGGCGAGCTGCTGGGGAGTAACGACCCTACGGACCCAATAAGTGCTCCCGAGAGTCGGTCAGGGTCTCCGCCTCCGGTGTGTCTTCGTCGGTCGAAGTGGAACCCGAAGAGGACCCGTTGGACTCTCAGCTCTGGCTTGCCTTAATTGTCTGTCCAATGAGGAGTCGTTAGAGTTATATGCTCGAGGGGTGGAAGTGAAAATGTGCGTAAGACGCGAGTTGGTGCAGCGGCTGTCAAGCCACTTTACAGAAAGAGGTGTACACTGTACACCTTTCTAAACTCCTCAGCCGCCTACAGTGTGTTGCCCCTGGCTGTCTGTTGTGACGGCATTTCCGGGCATTTTGTGCCGGCATTTGCCCATCTAGTCGGCGGGCAGTCAGCGCCTGCCTCGACAGCAAAGAGAAATCATTGTCATGGCAGGTGCCCAGACCACTTTTCTGTAGTTCCATCTCTGATCCATCCATCGTCCATAACTCATTAGTCTTTTCCATTTACTTCTCAATAATCACTATACATATGCCTATTGGGACCGGTTGACCGATATCTATTGTTGTGTCCGTGAATAGATTGCAGCAGCTGTACAACACAGAAAATTTCTCCCGCCTCTACGTGTTGGATCTATACCAAGCCTGTCAGAAACCCGGGACGTAATAGCCCGTGAAACAAGCGAGATTTAATCTAGTTTAATCATAATGTAATACGTAAATACTTTGTTTCATGACTGTACATTATAATTTTGGAAATAACTATTCAGACAGAACCCGTTCCCGCGGAGGTATGTACCCACACATATGATATTTACATAGAATTTCTTTGTTTTATGAATTATAATTATAAAGACAAGCCGTTTTCTTTAATGCAAAATAAATGTCATAATAAAGAAAAAGATCCAATCCATCGGAGACCAGTGAGCTTAGCACAGGATTATTAGTGCGACAATATAATAATATTATGTCACCGCGAGATAGACTATCCACCCCTCTTTTATTTATATAGTTGGCGATTGTTCTAGGGTGGTTTCTGGTGGTCGCCGGCCAGAAAACTCACGGCCTTAGTAAAAGATGGAAAATCGATCTCGCGGCGACATACTGACATACCAATCATGTACTAAGCATACAGGGCGCACTATTTATGTTCTCAAAACCAAGGATTCGTGGGATTAATGATAATTAGGATATTTTTAGGAAGTAAGTACCTAATGGTTGTTCCGAACCTTTTTTATGTCGCGCTAATTGGGTGTCCCTACAAGTGAAAAGCAGATTACTTTTAGGAAAAAGCTCTAATGCGTCCATAAGCGTAGTTAATAGGACGAGACCTTCGTCCAGCAGTGGGCTGATGATATGATGTGATTTTTTTTTATACCACGTCGGTGGCAAACAAGCATACAGCCCGCCTGATGGAAAGCAGTCACCGTAGCCTATGGGCGCCTGCTACCCCAGGGTTGTCACATGCGCGTTGCCGACCCAATAAGAACTTGTACACTCCTCTTTTGAAGAACCCCATACTGTAGTCCAACGGGAAAACCTCGGCAGGGAGCTCATTCCACAGACGGACCGTCCGCGGGAGGAAGTTCCTCTGAAACCGCACGGTGCGCGACCATTTAGGTTGCAAGGCGTGAGGATGAGCGCCCAGTCGGTGGCGAGCGGTGCGATTATGAAAAGTGGAGTGAAGTGGATTATATTTGTTATAAATAAATACCGTTCCTTTCTCTCAAAGAAAACCTTAGTCTAAAACGTGTCCTATACTTCCAGCCGCAAAGACCTGGTCCTCCGAGGCTGCCAGCCCGACATCCTGCTGATCACAGGGCTGCTCAGCCCGTACTCCGGCGTGGTGGAGAAGATGTACAAGGAGCTAGACAAGGACAAGGTCACCATCCTCAAGGTCGAGAAGGTCGGCGACGTGCTGGCTGAAGCGGTGAGTTTGCGACTTGAGGGTGCTTTAGGGTGCCAATCGCTAACGCTTAATTGTCAATCGTAAACGAAAGGCAGCTACCTGAAGACAGACAGCTACTCCAACAGCATGCGCTCTCTTTCTGTAGCCTCGCATGATTCGCTCTGGATTTCCTGTAGAAAAGACGCTATGTCAATTTCATATCATTGATATTTGTCGGATGTTAACAATTTTCGCTTGAACTCATGGTAATATTAATTCTCAATGCAACGCAACTAATGGCAAAATAGTTCAATTTCCACTAAAGGGCCTTTTGAATTACAAAGATGTAACACTAATATGAAAGAGTGATAGAGAGGGGAAACTACGATAAGCTACTAAGCGTTAGCGATTGGCAACTTGGCTAAGCATCCTAGGTGGTTACCATGACATGACGTACTAATGCGGTCAGTTTACGTCGAAAGAACAAGGCTGTACGAGACGTATATCGCTGTCCCTTTTCCTGAACCTAAACTAAATCGCATTAATACGTCATGGTAACCTCTCAGGAACTATGAATTTAACATTATTGCTGTCCACTGGACGTGGACAGGGTCGAGCCGCGACCAAGGAATAAATATTTGTAGGTAATCAATATACAGGGTGTAAGTCTAATACGGGCGAAGCTCTTAAGGGGTGTTAGTTTACGACATAATAAGTACATTCAAATAACTTTTACTTAAAATCAGAGCAACAAAATTTTCCATACAAAATAATTCGGCGCGCAATGTAAAGCAACATACGCGAGTTAAGCACTCGTTGACAGCTAATTTCAAAAGCAGATGACATAACTGCCAAATCAACAATAATAAATGTTCGTACCTACATTGCTGCTCCGATAATCTTAAAAAAATTCTGTGGGGTCTAAATTAAGAGTAACTTTAAAAAAACTTTGTAATCCATGATTACACTAATGAATCCCATGCCTGGTTTAATTGATCGCCCGTATTAGATTTACACACTGTATACACAAATAATGCCCTCGCCAGGATTCGAACCTGAAACCTGAATACTCAACCGTTTATTGCTTCCACACAGTTTACAAGGTATTATGTGATGAACATAAAGTTTTTACAGCTATTTAAGTAATATTTAAGTAACCTCCAGTTTCGTAAGGCACGGTCACTACCAACTAGGCTACGGAGGCTGACAAATTTCTGAAATAAACAGATTCAATTTGAATAATTAGTTTTAACACATTGTCGTGTTTGTAATTGTAGAGTAGGTACCCGCGGAAGCGGTAAATTGACCATTGAATGCACTACTAGCATTAATAGCATTATCAAATACCGGCCTGGTAGTTAAATCATTTGAAACTGAATAATACCTCAGTTAGTAGGTACACATACAAAGTAGGTAGTATTAGTTTGACATTTCTGTACATTCGCCTTTTCGTACAAAACGGTCCCACCGGCTGATCATAATTTCATATACCTACGGATACTTAAAGTGGATTTTTTTTCGAGATTTCGATACGAGTTCCATAAGGAAAGATGTCATGAACATGAACGTGTCATGAACATGCCTACCCTAAAGTATCGGTAACTAATTTGAAAACATCCTGTATGCGCTGAGCTGATTTTTAGACAGAAAGGACATAGGATAGTTTGTATCGCGAAGTTAGTTCAAAATAAATTACGTTAAAAGTTTGTTCAACTTTTTGCAGCATTTTCTATGAAAATTACACCTATCCCAAAATATTCCTCACGGTTGATTCATGTCATAAATGTCATCGCATTCATGACTGTAGGGTATTTAATATAGTAACTATTGCAAGTGAAGCAGCTATTAAGCAATCACATGAACCTGCATTAGTGACACCCCGGACGCGTTGATACACGTAATCAGCAAACCTGTCATTCGCCAATTTCTGCGACATAAGCATTTGTAAGTGAGGATCTGCTGGTATTTACAAAGTTACAGTCACAAGACAACACTTCCTACATTTCGATATTTGCTCGTTAAAATGAGATACCTCTAGATACAAAGGTCGCGTGATTTTATTTGAAAAAAAATCCCTTCTTTCAAAAATCAATTCTTCCAGAGCTGGACTTGGTTGGGCTCATTCAAATTAGAATCACGAGCTGATTGATACCAATAATAACTATCATCCATTACGTCACGTTTTCTGGGGTGGGTAACTTACTTGTATGGAAATTAAAGGACACATTTTTTTATTATCACAATCGAGATGGCTCGCGATTCTGAGGAACGAGCCCATGCAGGTTCAGATCTGAAGAATTAGGGATTCGGAATTTTTTGAAAAACTTTCGCATATTCATTGCGAACAATTTTTAGAAACGAATCATCGACGCCCTGTTTCAGTCCACTGGCTGCCGGCAAAACATTTATCACCAACTTAACTCTTCCTGAGGGTGTCGTAAGAGTCGACTAAGAGATTGAAGTGTCAGCGACTATTCATTTATTGATGATGGACAGCAGCGTCATCATAGTGAACAAACCACTGCAATCGCCAATGCACTTGCCCGGCGTGGCGATTAGGGAGAAACCTCCTAATGCATCCATACGCATAGATAATTACTTAATTACAGAAGCCTATGTCTGGCAGTGGACTAAAATAAGTTGATGAATTGATTTCAAAATAGCAAGACTGAATAAAACTTCAAGATAACTTGAAGTCACGTACTTAAGTCTGGTCAACACACAAACACAGTACGAGTATATCTTCAGTAATTAATTTATGATTTAAACAGACAATACTTCATCCTTGACCTATTAACCGAACAGAACAATGCATGTATTGTTAAATTATTAAATTACGATTAAATAAGGGTTAAATAAGTTCTTAAATGTAAAACTTAAATTGCATTTTCAATAACCACGGCCAATGAACTTTGGGTATGCACCTACAGTTGTGTCTATTAATATGTATGTACCCATATAATTATGTAGATACAAGTATATTTTGCCGAATTATCGAGAGCTTGGAATTGGACTTGTACTGAAAGTCAAGTCTGAAGATAATGGATGATGAAACTCAAATATGGAATTCCTGTGAAGTTCACAACACAACATAACTAATATACCCTATATATAGGTTTGTATCTACCTAAATGGACATTTTCCCTTTAGGAACGCCTAAAAAAATGCGTCAGATTAATTGGTAAGGTTTTATAATGACAATAAAGCATTTAATTCCAATAAAAACTTGGATTTGTTAAGGGTTTGTTTTATTTTATAAAGTACGTAATCAGCGATATAACAATTTCAAAACGCCAATGAAGAATAAGTTCATAGAGATTTCATACTTAATTGTCGTTACCAGACATAGGAGCATTTTTGAGCTGTCATATTGTATTCTGTATTTATCGATATACATATGTATAATCGGTAGTCGGTAAACGAGAAGTCCCTATGACAGCTCAAAAATGCTACCAGAAGTCCTATATCTGCGGCCCTACCGCGAACACCGAAGATCGCAATTTTCGGGGATTTGTCTCTGTCACTCCAACGAAGACGTCATTAGAGTGACGGAGAAAAATCCCCGAAATTTGCGACCTTCGGTGTTCGCGGTCGCAAGCCGTCGTTCGTTACAATTAAATAAGTTTCGCTAACATCCATATCTATATCACACGCCAATTGGGTGTCTCTAAAAATGAAGAAGCCTAATGCTCTCGGTAATATACATTATGTATATTATCAAACCGCGATTAGAAAGGGATTCGAATGTACTGTTGACACAACAATGTATAAGTCAAACTAGGATATACAAAGTTATATTCAAGAATTCATAGTTTAAGTGCAGAGACTTACAGACAGTAAATGAATTAATCACTCACTACATCTATAAACAACTCTTTTCTTGTTAAATATTGTGTTATTTGTTGTGTCAACAGTACTTTCGAATCCCTTTCTGATTCCGGTTTGATAATACCTACACGTATGTAAAACGCGCCTGAAAAAACAACGAGGCCCACGGATCAAAAGTTCAAAGTTCAAACTTACGTACCTATGTTGATAATTACCTACATCCTTTTAGTTACAATGTACCTACATTGTAACTAAAAGGATGTAATGTAGGATAAAAAAAATAGGTACTATAGGTAAGTAGGTACAGTCGCCATCGGATATATCGTAGCGTCAGGAGTGTTTAAAAATATCTGAACACGCCTTTATTGCCATTAGGGCCTTATAACGTTATAGCACTTGCGATTTACAAGCGAAGCGTATGCGCGGCGTGTTCGTCGCGTGCCCGTAACCAATTCGCCGCGATGGCGTCGCGATTACGCTGCGATCGCGTAACGCATACGCTGCGCAGCCGTCAGTAAATCTGAGTCTTGGACACTCATGGACAGTCACTTACATAACGGATGCGCAGCGAGTTCCCCGCGTCAAGAGTTGGAATCCATTATGTAAGTCACTGTCCAAGACTCAGATTTACTGACGGCTGCGCAGCGTATTCGTTACGCGATCGCGGCGTAATCGCAAGTGTGATAAGGCCCTTACGACAGAGGCGTATTCAGGTAAGTACCTAGGTACTCGTATTTTCGAGCGCTCCGTACGCTAAGCTATATCTGATGACGACTGTACAAACAGCAACACTCTTAACTCTTAAGTCGTCATCAGATTTATTGGAGCAGCCAGGATGCACAAACTATCTGAACATCATGACAATAGAAGCCTGCTCAGATGTTTATGAGCACCCTGGCCGATCCTATATGTATACCTATTTAATGGCGACTAACGGTCACATCGTTGGACGTAATTATCAAAGGCATAAGTTTACCGACAGACTTCTAACAGTGTGGGCGATGCACGCGACTGTACTTACATAAATAGTCTGCTCTTCATAATATTCTCGTTAGTTAAAATTTAAGAAGTGTCTAAATATAGGTACCTAAAAAGAAGTTCCATAGTCTATACCTACTACGTAAATCGTATGTATTGCTAAAATTTACTCTCAATTTGTAATTCGAATATTCACAATTAGTTACGAAATGATAGATATTTCAAATATACAAATGGATATTACACAAATCACCTATATTGATACTAAATTGCAGTATTTACTTAATAAATATAAAATTCATTTCACTAAACAATAAGTATGACTAATTTGAACTACAAAAAACACTCTTAAGTTAAATGTGTCCAACGTTACCTGCAACATTGTCTTCAAGTCACCGACTCGCTACTCTCACCATTTAAAACAGCCGATCGGCGCGTGCGCAGCGCCGCCGCTGCAGTTCGCAAACGCAAGCGCACCCGCCATGGCGCTCCCGCTCGTTCTCGCCGTCGGCGTCGCGGCCCTCGTGGCCATACTCGTTAGGATCTACCAGAAAACCACCAACGGAATTTGCACATCCCTGAAAACTCTTGAAGGAAAAACTGCCATCGTTACTGGAGGCACTGCTGGCATGGGACTAGAAATAGCCAAGGATTTTACCCGAAGAGGTGCTAGGGTTATCATCGCTTGCCCTTTTGAGGAAGAGGGATTAAACGCGCAAAGAATAATCGAAGAAAAAACTGGTGTAAAACCTGTATTCAAACTTCTTGATCTAGGATCTTTAGATTCAGTTAGAGCATTTGCGAGTGATATCTTAAAAACTGAAGAAAGATTGGATTTGTTGATGAATAATGCTGGCGTTGGAGTGCCTAAAAATTTTCAAACCAAAGACGGATTGAATTTTATAATGCAAGTTAATTATTACGGACATTTTTTGCTGACAATACTCCTGCTGCCTCTTCTGAAAAAGTCTGGAACGGCTGCAGATCCAGCCAGGGTTGTGAATACATCTTCAATGCTGCATCAGCTAGGGAGGGTGGATTTAAACTCGAAAAATGGTATAAACTGGTTCCCGCTCATAAGTTACGCTAACAGCAAATTTAGCTTGATACCTTTTTCAAGGGAGTTGACGAAAAGATTGAAAGGAGCGCCAGTTGTGATAAATAACGTGGATCCTGGGGCTGTGGGGACAGGTATCTACTTCAGCGGTGGTTTCCTGTTTGGAGTAGTCTTAAGACAATGGACTTTGTTCTTCAACAAGACGCCAAGAGAAGGAGCGCAGACGGCACTGCATGTGGCTTTGGATGCAAGTGCTGGGTTAAATAGTGGTGAATTCTTCAAGGATTGTAGACTGGCTCGGGCCATCCCGACGGCGTATAGATACAAGACAGCTAAGATCCTGTGGGAGGAATCCGTCAGACTCGTCAGGTTGAGTGACGAGGAATTGGAGAAATGCTTGAATTAAGCCTACAAGTGGAAAGCAACGGCGGCGAAGTAAGTACGCAGTCTGTTGTCTTCAAATAGTACATTTCGATGCAAGGGCAAAAAAAAAATTTTTCGACGAGTGTGAAAGTTGGAGCCTGAGTGAAACGAGGGCGACAAACCAGAGTTAAAAATAAGTTTTTACACGTGTATCGAACGACTTTTTTCATAACAAGTGCCTTAAAAAAAGAAATTTACGCACGTTTACGGCATTGTAGCATTACGGCCAAGTTTTCTTTATCCGCACTAATTATGAAAAATATATTACGATCGATATTATAACGATTTTGATCCTTGTGCCATGGGCAGATAGTGATATTCACCACTCGTTGCCTTATATCCGTTCGGTTCACGATTCTAGGAGTATCGAGTAACATACGAAAAAAAATCACTTGAATTGAAATTTTTAAGCAGTCGGTTGAAAATACAAAATTAAGGTTAGTGCGGATTTCTGTAAAGCCTAGTGCATATGAAAATCTAAATACGTTTTATTTAAGAACTAGCTTATTTGACCGCAATTCGCGTAATACTGAGATTGACCTAAAATCTCTGTTAGGCAATGATTGGTTGCATAATTAAACGGAACTTGCTGAGGCCGCTTCTAATCTATCGTAAATGCACTTTGTAAATATTGCGTGCTACGTTTAATAAGGTATAACAAAGAATTAAGTATATAGTTATAGGTACTAATTCCCTAAAAATGTGTATGTAGTACCTACCTAATTTTTATTTATTTATGTGCTTGCTGCATAATGTGATATTATGTACATATTACGTAATAGTTCCACGAGTCTTTTTCAATGACAACTACCTAAATCTTATAATGATTCCTTACATACCTACTTTTTAGACATAGGTATATTAAATTTTGTATTTTTATGTACAAAAGACTATTTGTGACTTAGGTGACGGTCTTGTAGCCTATCAATTTAGTATTGCCGCTACCTAAATATTATGTTTCCTGTATATCCTCCTGAGTCCCTGAGTCCGTTATAAAGGCCAAAATCATGCCATGTATAAAGACCGAGCGCCAAAAAATAAAGATATAAATAAAGTCCCAGAGTCCGTTAGAACTGCCAAAATCATGACATGTGTAAAGACCTAGCGCTAAAAACTAAAGTTATTCATAAACGCCGATTGTCCGTTTTAAAGGCCTTAATATTTCGCGCTTAAAATCAGGCGATAATGGCGTGAATTTGAGAATAAATGGCTGTCGTCCAATCAGAAATATATCTATCTTTATTTCGCAAAGGCTTTTGCCCAGTGAAAAAGAATATTCCGTTCAGTGCGACGTCAAAACTCCGGCAAGATGTCACATCGCGCAGGTAGAGGTGAGTTCAATCTTATTTTTTCGCTTAAACCTGTTTGTTTTTGTCTGTCTTTTTATTTATTTAATGAGTACTTTACAAGTTTATTATAATGTAATTACTAGTTTTATTGTAAATATGATGTTTGAGGTACAATTAGGTGTTAAATTAATTTGACCCTTGTAAAGCCCTCTCGGACTTTGTTCATAGCATCATTAAGTTCTCACACTTATTTAAAATGAGTTTTCTTTGAAATATGTAGATTAAAATTTCATAATTGGTTATATAATATTACAGAAGGTTTATTACAATTGTTTTTAGAATACTTAGGTAAAGTTACTTTATGAGGACACTATTGTGATGTGAGAAGTAGACTGATTTAACTACAACAGTTTTGTATTAAATTAGATTTTAAAAGAAAGATTTTAATGTTTTAATAACAGGACGGTTCTACGATTTTTGTTATTTTTTATAATTATAGCATTTTGACTATCCCTTATGTCTTATTTTATTTTTCAAAGATACACCTGATTCCATACACAATGACACATATTCGCCACATTTATTATATAATCTTAGTCACATAAAAGCCGAGAGGCCTTTATAACGCCCAAATAATTTATAAAATAAATTATGCTTAATGTATACCTCTTGAAGTATATGACCAACTTTGTTCCAACAAAAATCTGACAGACTCATTTTAAACCTTAAAATAAACGACAGAAAGTTCAGGACTCAACACTGATAGTGTTATAAAGGACTCTCGGCTTTTATGCGAGCGTACTCGATTTTTACCCAGGACTTTACGCTGATAGTGTTATAAAGGACTCTCGGCTTTTATGCGAGTGTACTAATTTTTTATCCAGGACTCAGGAGGAGAATAAAAATAATAATATAAAATTAACATAATTTCAGTTACGCCACCGGGTCAGATAATTTGATGAACACGATAGCCATATTTTACAGACAAACGGGTCTTAATCGCGTAAACTTACGTTTAATTATATCCTGACGTTTCGGGCATGACGTTACACCCGTGGTCGCAGGCAGACTCTGCCTGCGACCACGGGTGTAACGTCATGCCCGAAACGTCAGGATATAATTAAACGTAAGTTTACGCGATTAAGACCCGTTTGTCTGTAAAATATGAGTGATAATCGTGAAAGTTTAAATGAACACGATAGCCAATATAGACTACGTTGGCGATGGTACACAGTCGCCATCATATACAGGGTGTAATCGATAAGTGTTTACAGGCCATAATTCCGTAAATATGAGAGATATCAGAAAACTTTTAACTGATATCGAAAGTACGTTACCCAACGAGTAAAATTATACTAACGACTATTTCTAAATAAATGAAATAATATTAAAAATACTAATTTAAAACGCTCCCATACATTTAGTATGACGACTTACAGCCTTAAAGAATGTCGGGTGTCGTAAGAGATGAAACTGTTAGAGATTCGTTATTTGTACGAATACATTGTAATAAAATAATAATACTACCGTTTATGAAATAATTAATCTAACATTTATTCGTAAATGAAAAGTTTGTTATCTTTGAATGAACGGTTACCTACTAAGTGTATATGGGTTTGAAGTAAATATTTGGGATATTTCTGATTTTATTTCAAAAAGTTATTAGTGTAATTTTACCACTGAGGTAAACAACTAGAGACGAACACTCCATACTCTTGCTACGCATTTTGCGTGAAAGATATCACAAATGAGGCGGAAACAAACAAAATCAAACCAAAGCCGTAACGATGGAACTATCAAATTATATCTATCCCTTTTCCACTTAGCGTTTCAAATTAGCATCGAAAGATCGTCTGTCTTTCACTACCTAATTGTTAAACAGGGACGCGGCTAATAACTGTGACGTACAGTTCAGTGTTGCCTACAAAATGAAAAAAAAAATCCGCTAAATAATCAATATGACATAATATTTGTGAAATTATTAATTTCAAGGTTTTTTGTTCTTAGCTAGATTTCTTTCATAACAATCATAATTAATATCTGGGGCACTGATTGGTCCTATATAAGGTACCTATTTACTGTTGACATTTATGAGTTATGAGAGTTACAGATATACATTTTGAAAGCAATTGAATAGGTACTTGACGATTGAGCAGGTGGTAGAACCTCGTGCACGGTCCGCCCGGTATCAGCATCATCATCATCATCGGCCTATGATAGTCCGCTGCTGGACGTAGGCCTCTCCTATTGACTATGCGTATAAACGCTCTTACGACACCCGAAGGAGGAGTTGGGGTGAAGACAAATGTATTCTTACTGCCGTCACCACACGACGGTATCAGCATAACGCCGTTTTAATAGACATTAACCTGCCGCCAAATAGTACTGCTCGTACTGTAGCCGTACCATGAGTTGGAAAGTAAAGGATATGTTAGGTTTGAGTCGATACGTATCGCATTCTATCGCGAGATTGGAGCGAGCGCGATGGCCTGCTTTACGTATCGAGTAAAACCTAACGTTACCGATACTTACGGCGAAATGGGTCTTTTGGCCCTCTACAAAATTATTATAATATATTATGTTGTTTTAGCGGGCGTATTCCTTTGTACAACACATGGGTGGATTGCATTTTTTTTGTTACGTTAGTCAAATCGTTAATTTCCGTGACAGTTACTTAATTATGAACAAGTAACTGTCACGGTAAAAAAAAAGTAAAAAAATGGAATAATATCACTCAAACTCGAAAAGTTTGATGTTCTCACCTTCTCGCTTCACCATATTACTCTGCAATAATAAGTAAAAGTATACCTAATATAACCTACCACCTTGTACCTACATGCCGAAATCCCTACAAAATGTGGGAAATCAAATATAAATTAACTGGCAACTCTGATCCTAACGTTCATACTGAAACCTATTTTAGCAAAATTTTCATATTATTTATATGATTTTGAATTCGAAAATGGTAAAGTTACATGTGAAAAGTCACACCCTAGCTTTTATTTGTCGTTTTGGAGTTCGAACCGCATTTTTCACTGCGCATTTCGTCATTTTGGCGGAGCTGCTTACTTGACTTTGGCCGAACTGTTACTAACTTGACATAAGCCTGAGTAGCCTGACTGTTGCCTGTGGGCAACAGTGAAGTTATTCGCGAACGATCGCCTACTACGAATCTAGAGGGTATAAATCTATGAATTTTACTTGTTGGGTAAGGTACTTTCGATATCAGTTGAAAGTTTTCTGATATCTAACATATTTACGGAAATATGGCCTGTAAACACTTATCGATTACACCCTGTATATCGTAACGTCCGGAGCGCTCAAAAATGTCTGAACACGCCTTCATTGCCATACTGATAGAGGCTGTCGTTGTCTTTGACTGTTACATAGCGATGTTTCAAGTTTAGACTACAGGTCAACGGTCCACTGACCTCCTTCCGTGCGTTACATAATGGTCATAACGCGAATCTGCATTTTGTGGGTTAGATACGAGTATAATGTTATAATTTGACCGCGATGCCGTGTGCTAGTAAAAGGTATAGAGACTATAAGGTCGACTAGTTTATAGGGTTCCGTACCAAAAAGGTACAAAAGGAACCCTTATGGTGCGACTCTGTCCGTCCGTTCGTCTGTCTGTCTGTTACTTTATTAAATATCTCGTATAGTATACAGGGTGGTCCAAACCTTGACGTTAAAATTTTTTTTTTAGGTTCCCTACGTCATGGGCTATCAAAATATACCCCATGTATGTTAGTCGATTTTTCGTAGTCACGAATTTATGAAAAAAAATTTTTTGAGAAATTCTGGAATGAAGAAATTTATTGATAAAAAAAACTATTGGGTTTTTTTAATATTTTCTTTTTGTGAAAGTATTACTACAAATAAAGCATTTACTGACAAAAAAATAGCGTCCTCGCTTTGATACAGTAGGATAAAAAATACCAAATTCAAAATTTTACGTTAAAAACGCATCAAAATAGCATTAATGTACGTAAATAAAACATACGAGTATTCCAAGGATTTTTGGTAATCTAAAGACTGCCCTAGACCTTAAACTTTCGTAAAAGCAAAAAAAAAGTGATACTTAATGATGAGGATTTTCGGAGCAGTCGGTCAAGTAAATTTTTAAATCAAAAATAATGTAAAATTTCGTGTGTTTTGATGTTCTTATCAATAAACAAAGACAGAACATACCACGAAAACTCAATTTGTGTAGTTATTCAAGTTATTTTTTACTACTTTAAAATTTTAAGCTTTTTAAAGTTTATTTGACCGATTACCTACTCCGAAAAATCCTCATCATTAAGTATCACTTTTTTTTGCTTTTACGAAGGCTCAAGGTCTAAGGCGGTCTTTAGAATACGAAAATTCCTTGGGGTATGTTTTATTTTTTTATTTACGTACATTAATGCTATTATGATGCGTTTTTAGCGTAAATTTTGAATTTAGTATTTTTTTGTCCTACTTGTATCAAAGTGAGGACGCTATTTTTTTTGTCAGTAAATTCTTTATTTGTAGTTAATACTTTTACAAAAAGAAACTAGTTAAAAAACCCAAAACTTTTTTTTATTCATAAATTTCATCATATCAGAATTTCTCAAAAAAAATTTTCAAAAATTCATAACTCGAAAACTACAAAAAATCGGCTAACATACGTGAGGAATCAAAAAAAAATTTTTGACGTCAGGGTTTGGACCACCCTGTATAATTGCAACCATAATATCAATTGATTCCATCGTTACATTAAAAGATAATTTTAAACTGAAGACTTATTAAATAAATCGATTCTCAATGCTCACTAAGTACTTACGTATATTAACTACTTAATTACTAATGTTTTCCCACTAATTAATCCATCCATTCATCCCATCTAATGACCACAATAATTAAGCAATAACGGGTGATAACAAAAAAATGAGAATTGATTCAGAGGCGTAAAAAATCTTGTTTATTATTTTTAATGATTGGATGTCCTTAGGCTATTAACACGTAACGGCTATTTACGACACCATTAATAGAATTTAAGATACGGTTCATGGTAAGATTTTCGTCAAATGTTAAACCCAATGTCTGGACAAGAGTGTTGGACGGCTTCATTTTTCCTTTTGGGTACATACAGGCTCGCGAGCATTGCGAAAGATTTTAACTGTGCATTCTAGGCATCAAAATAAACATAAAATATTATGAGACCAAAAGTCAATTCCACCAAAAAAAAACTTTTTTTTTGTCTTTTTGAATACTTCTTAACATTTCCAGTACTTTTTATCATGACAACAATTTGTTTAAATTATTTATTTCAATTGTTTTTTTAGATACAGGTTATTTCGTCAAGTCTATTCGTATTTTTTGATTGTCAGGCAAAAGGTGTGGTAATATTAGAACACATTGTGGTGGCATTGTAATAATAAAGAAGTTAAATGACGAGTTACGTCGAAAAACTTATTTCGAAAAAAGGTTAATTATCTCTGAAACCAAGCCGAATCCAGGAAATTTTATATAACATTAAAGACTCTAAATGTGGTCAGGAATCCAGCATTAAAATCTTTCGGAATGCTCACGAGCACCGTGTATGTTTTGACCCATTTACACAACTGCACAAAAATTTCAAATTTCCAATTGTTTAAATACTAAATTAATACATTAGGTAATGCAAAAAAATCTCCCATACAACAAGATGGTTAAAAATATTTGAGGTTTTGGATTTCCACTCCTTGATGAAATGAACCATTTTTTTCTATAATTTCAAGTCATCCAGTAAAACTGTGAAGAAAAAAATATTTTTACAGATCAAAGTATTCTGGTTTTCTTTTCGTCTTGCTACATTCTAAACCAATGTTTTTAAAACATCAACAGGCATGGGAGCCATGTAAAAACTTATTTTTTTTATGGCAACTCGTGGGCTGGTGGAATCATAATGATTAAAATTACAATTCTGTTTGTTTAGTCTTTCCTTGGTCATTATGTTTGCTGATTTGCTGTTACCATTTCTGTAAGCTGTTGCCAGGGATGGTATCAGCTTAATTCGTCCCATTCGTTTTTCGTTTATTTCTTATGTCCGTCTCATTCTGTGTTCGTTACGCATTCTTTATTCGTCTCGATCGCTATATGTCTATATCGTCTCAAGTCCAATTATGTAACCGGTCTCTTTCTTAATAAGTCTTTTTCATTTTTCGTCACGGTCTTCCTATGACTCATTCTTAATTTTTCCCTTTCGATTTTGGTCTCAGTCACTTATTCGTCTCAGTTTTTTTCATGCATTCGTTATTGGTCACATTCGTCATTAGTCTCATTCATTTTCAGTCTAATTCTAAGTTCGTTACATTCGTTTTACGTCTCGGTTGCTATTTGTAACCATCTTTTTCCGTCAATCTTAATTATTTTTTTAATTATATCTCATTGACCGAGTGACCGTCATAATTTCATCTAATTTCATAGAAGTTTCACATTTAAAATAACACTTCAGTACATGTCCCCTAAACTTCAATTTGCTTAACAATTCCGATCCGGAGGAGATATGAATAGCAACTAAGACCTACGTAGTATGGGACGATTAGCGAACGTGCCCAAAAGAGAACGGAACGAGTTGCCACTAAAGACAAAAAAAGAGTGAGACGAATAACGAAAGTGACTAAAGATAAAGTGCGAATGATACCAAAAACGAGAGCGACAAACAAAGACATAGTCCTAGGAAGACCGTGACGAAAAACGAAAAAGACTAATTAAGAAAGAGACAGGTTACATAATTGGACTTGAGACGGTAGGGACATATAGCGATCGAGACAAATAAAGAATGCGTGACGAACACAGAATGAGACGGATATAAGAAATGAACGAATAACGAATGGGACGAATTACGCTGATAGGTACCCCAGGGATGTAAGGATTCTATAAGGAGAGGATAAGCAAACACTTTTATTAATGAAATTTCCCTATTTACTTAGGTTTCTTCTATGTTTAAGTTTGAAATTTAAATATGACCAAGACATTTTTTACAGTTTATTCTTTTAACTCCATTTCGTCAAAAACGGAAATACTTAAAAATTAAGAAAGCTAATTTTAAGAACCTCTGAGATATCGCTGCAAGTTCATTAACAAACTATGTCATTTATGTGACTAGTTTAATTTTGAGGTCTAGGGAATATGATTCTCTTTTTTTTGTAATCACGCTTTAAGAATGTTACTGAGCTAAGAATGTTTTGAGCTATTCATTAAAATACCTATTAAAATCGCCATTTAAAATGCTATTAATCGGCACTAGTACAGGTAAAGTAGATTTTCATCACACTTGCTGCCTAAGCACGCCATTGTTTGCGCGCGCAGCAGGAGTAATAGAAAAGTCAAATTCCCTAGGGAGTAATAGAAATGTCAGTACGTCGTTTAATAATGTTTCTTCTTAAAACTTTTTTTTTGTCGGCAAGTGTGATGAAAAACATTGTATGCATCACGGTCGGTAAGCGGAATACTAACTCGAGTCATAAAAGCCCTCCGCCTAACGGCGTCGGGCTTCTTAGTAATTCCGTACTTACCTCCCTTGATGCACAATGTACTATTAGGTCAGGATCAGATCAACAATTACAATAGAAAAACTGAAAAACCACAACATATTCTTATAAACTTTCACGATTATCACTCAACCACAATAATTAAGCAATAAGAATGTTACTGAGCTTTTAATTAAAATACCTATTAAAATTGCCATTTAAAAAGCTAATATTTGGCACTAGTACAGGTAAGTATATTGAGGTCAGGGTCAGATCAACAATTACAATAGAAAAACTGAAAAACCACAACATATTCATTCATATAAACTTTCACGATTATCACTCATATTTTAAACGACAGACGAGAGTCTGCCTGCGGCCATGGGTGTAACGACATGCCCGAAACGTCAGGCAGGATAATATTAAACGTAAATGTACGCGTTTAACTGCAACAAAGGAATAATAGGGAACATTAATGCTTTCTCACATACCTAATTATGTGCTTGTCCATTGAAATAGATTGATAAGAGAGACAATGACAGTTACATTTATTATTTCTGAAAAACCCGAAAAAAACGAAAAAAGCCGGCCAAAAGTATGTCGGGCCATGCTCAGTGTAGGGTAAGGCTAGGTAGGGTAGGTAGGGTAGGCTCAGTGTTCCGTAGTTATTCAAAAGCGGCTGGGCCGATTATGTTCAAAATAGTTTTATTTTAAAAGTAGGTATTCTATAAGCCTTACTACTCATGATTTATTTTCATACTTCGAGTAGGTACGTCACTAATCCCGTCTCTGTGCCAATCCATTTTAGACTACAATAATAAAATAAATTTGTCTCTTTCCAGCCAGCAAAAGTCGCGCAGTCCCTCCTCCTCTTCTGCCAAGGTCAGGGGCTGCTGACCTCCCTCCCCCCACCAGGGGTGGAACGCCGCATGTCCCGCGCCATGTCCATGGAGGAGTACGACAAACCCAACATACGGCGGCTGTCCTTGACGCCGAGCGTCGCGGAGTCGCCACCGAGGAAACTGTAGAGATATGTCATGATGGGTCATTACAGTCTCCCTGCAGTACTGTTCTTCAAGCGAGACTAATCTCCTATTACATTACAAGCCCGACAAGTGATGCGATGCCTTCAACTCTCTCTTAAAGTCTCTCGCGAGCATCCGTTGGTTGTCTACCAAGAAAGAGATATCCTAATACAAGCAATAGGCTGCGGCTCCATTGAGGCGGAGAGGAGCGGATATGTGCAAAATTGACCAATTACATTCTTCAAATTCAAAATTGGAAACACTGATGCGGTCCTATTGGCCAATTTTGCACATCTCCGCTCCTCTCCGCCTCAATGAAGCCGCAGCCATAGCCAAACATGAGGTGCAATGTGCCTCTCCTAGCGTCTGTTTGCAAGCACCTATGTATATTCCGGGGTCATGTCCATGGAGGAGTATAACAAGCCCAACATCCGGCGGCTGTCTTTGACGCCGAGCGTCGCAGAGTCGCCTCCGAGGAAACTGTAGAGACATTCTTGTTGGGTCATTACAGTCTCCCTGCAGTACTGCTCTTCCAGCGAGACTAATCTCCTATTACATTACAAGCCCGACAAGGTGATGCGATGCCTTCAACTCCCTCTTAAAGTCTCTCGCGAGCATCCGTTGGTTGTCTACCAAGAAAGGGATATCCTAATACAAGCTATTGCGGCTCCATTGAGGCGGAGAGGAGCGGAGATGTGCAAAATTGACCAACTACATTCTTCAAATTCAAAATTGGAAACACTGATGCGGCCCTATTGGCCAATTTTGCACATCTCCGCTCCTCTCCGCCTCAATGGGGCCGCAGCCATAGCCAAACATGAGGTGCGATGTGCCTCTCCTAGCGTCTGTTTGCAAGCACCTATGTATATTCCGGGGTCATGTCCATGGAGGAGTATAACAAGCCCAACATCCGGCGGCTGTCCTTGCAAATTGCTGCCGAGGAAGTTGGAGAGTGTCGCTTTATAGTCCCTTGTAGTCCCTCTTGCAGTATGTTGTTATACTTTCTTCTAGCGGCAAAAAACCTGTCACAGTACAAGCCACAGCATTCGTTGACCCATGTACCTAGACCTACCTAGTCATCAAAATTTCATTATAAATTCTATGAATGAGACTATAGTCTTGATAGTTTTTGTCATATTCTTAAAATTGCCGCGTTCTGGGTTCGTCGCTCATTCTTCATTCGTTGATCTTCGGGAAACGTTTTTGTTGGTGTATTTCGTATTCCGGACAGTTTCAGTATTCGTCAACACCTTTGGTCTAGTTTGATCTTGGTCGTACGTTGTTTGTCGTATGTATTCATTGTTTAATCGTGTTTTTTTCTCGGCACGTTCATTGTTAGTGCTTAAAATAAGCCCAAAAACTGCTAAAACGAGTGAGTCTCGAAACAACATATTTCAACATTGAACATGCCTAAAGATGTTGACAAATAAGCCGGAATAAAAAAACAGACAATACAGAGCTTACCAAAGTTGATATTTGACCCAAGAAAGTGACGCTGACGAATGAATAATGGTCGACGAAAGAAGAACGAGACAAATTTAAGAACTGGATAAATAATTATTGAGGCGTGCCAAGGCGATAACAATAAGGCTGCGGCTCCATTGAGGCGGAGAGGAGCTAAGATGTGCAATATTGACCAAATTACATTCTTCAAATTCAAAATTCGAAACACTGATGCGGTCTCATTGGCCAATTTTGCACATCTCCGCTCCTCTCCGCCTCAATGGAGCCGCAGCCTCAAGCTATTTACTGGGCTGAGATAAGGTACAGAATAATCACTTCACATTTTGGTTCATAGCTGTAGTAAACGCCTGTACATTTCTATTAGCAATATTGTTTGCGGTGCTTACACTTTTTAGTAGGCCCTCTGTATGAAAACTATCAAAGTCAAGGAACGGAATTGTTATTTGGTTTAGTTGTTTTTAAGCAATAGTTTTTTTTTTGTTAACAAATTGTTTTATAGTAAATTAAGTACGAAGTTAGAAATATATGGGTGTTTATTTAACATCCATTTTACTCTGAACACATTCTTATAATATGATCGAGACATAATTATCAATATAAATATATTTGTATGGTCCACAATTTGAATATTACAAATATTATAAATTTGTTGGGTAGCCAAAGATACCTAGTTGTAAATTAAATATCGATGTAATATAATATTTATTTACCTACTGTAGTCGTATGTAATATAATATTTAGTGTCGTTGGATCGATGTAGGTTACATACAAATGATATATCTAAGAAGTACGTAAGAAAATTGTTAATTTTCTTTATCGACAGTAAAAAACCAACTAAGTACCTAAACGAATAAGCAATACGCGAAATGTTTTTTTTTAGTTTTCAAGCTAACAGTTTGCTATGTTTATAAGACAAACCTGAAAATGTGAATGGATGCACGGGAAAGGCAGGTTGTTAACATTTCTATAGTTAGGGTAAATTGCTAGTAACTGGCCACTCTCCAGTAACTGGACAGTCTGGACACCTTTTATAAAAATAAACTGTGTGCTTATAGTTACAATTCATTTTAGAACGATGTGTTATGTCAATGTCAGTCACTCACCCTCTTTCAAAATGATTTCTGTTTATAAGTATATAGAGTTATTTTTATGTAAGGTGGCCAGTAACTAGTAATTTACCGTATATACCTATACAAATCAGAATCACAACCAAAGAGTCAGTAATAGAATAATTTCTTAATTTGTTTTAGTGAATATACACTAAGTACAAAAAAGTTTTATATAACATTCTCAAAAGATTATTTTTAAATGAAAACACGATCAAATTTCACTAAATACAATGGTGGTTTTGTTATAAGATTATAAAGGTGTTTTTGTTTTAGTTATTAATTTATTAACATAAGAATTTATTTTTGTGCAATGTCGTATTTTGTAGATATTCAAATAATTAGAATCTTATTTTTAAAGTGTATTTTATGAAAAAATATACGTTTATAATATATTTATTTGGTTTCAATTATTTTGAAGGTCATAATTGTCAAATAGGCGACCTTAATATTCAGACCGAAATATTCAGACTTCATTATCAAGTCATTGGCGGTGAAAGGGTTAGCCTTTTTGACTTAAAACGTTTAACCCTTAGGTGCATACAGTATCATAAATGATACGACCGAAATGACACAACATTATTCGTGGAAATGGTGAAGTTAGTGACGTACTTGAGGCCGCCAATAGACTGTCTTATTTACATATCTGGGGAGCGAGACCTACAACAACCGAGGAAAACGTTTTAGAATATATGAACCGCAAGAACAGCTCCAACTTATATCAAGTCACTAAAATCATACCGAAACGCCCACATGAATATGCTTCTTTTAAAGTGGGAGTACCAACAGAATTATTGGAGCTATTTACAGACCCAAAGCTCTGGCCTACAGGTTTTTCTGTCGATAAATGGTTATTTCGATTGGAAAGAACCAGTAATTCGAAACAAAATACTCCCAAAGAAAACTAAAACCTATGATATCAATCTGTACTATCAAAATGTAAGATGGCTTAAATCAAAACTGCTCGACTGGAGGACCAATTTAATGCTTTCCGAAAACCTGTCATTAGTAACGGCAACTGAAACCAACCTGGACAATTCTGTAACGGACGCCGAACTATGTTGTGGCGATTGGACGGTACTTCGACGAGATCGCGGTAGGGGGCGCACGGGCGGCGGGGTGCTCCTGGCGGCCCGCCCGCCCGTCTGCCTCGATCGCCTACCACAATATGAGACTTAACGGCGAAGACCTCTGGGCGAAGTTTAAAGTCAACGGACAGTGCTTTTACGTCTGTGTTGTGTATATCCCTCCACGAGCGTGCGACGATGTGTACATAGATTGGTTTAATTGTATAGAACGTTTCTGTGAAAACAATATTAATTCTAGATTGCTCATCTTAGGGGACTTAAACATGTACAGCGCAAGCGCCTATGTTTGTAACTTATACCATTGTTTTTTATCACTGTGCAACTTATGCGATTATAACTGTGTGACTAATATGAATGATAGAATGCTTGACGTGGTGCTGACGAGCGCGGAGATGGAGAGCGCCGTGCGCGTGCGCCGCGCGACGCCGGACGAGGCGGGCGGCGGGTGGTGCGGGTCGACGTTGACAAGCGTCAACGTCGACCCGCACCACCCGCCGCTTGTTATCAAAGCGCAATACAATTTCTCTAACACGGTAACATTTGCATCTCCTTCTAACATTGACACAACTAGAGACTGGAACTTTCCCAAGGCCGATTTCTACCGTCTGTACTGTCTTATACGAGATTACGACTGGAATAGTATTTACAAACTTGTTACTGTTAACGACATAGTCTTTCATTTTAATAGTATACTGTACAATATTTTTGATAACTGCATCCCCAAAAAAATACGTAAGCCCACCCGTACCCGTACATATCCTGTCTATTACACAAAAGATATCATACATGACATCGCATCTAAAGCTCGTTTACATAAGAAATGGAAACAAACGAATAATGAGGATATTTACAATCAATTCAAAAGCTTACGATACAAGATCAAAAACAATATTAAAATAGCCCATCAGAACTATATTAATAATGTTTCTCAAAAGCTAACAACAGACCCGAAACAATTTTGGCAGTATGTGAACTCTCTCAGATGTCGAGGCGGCATCGAACCCGCAGTCACTCTCGGGGACTCAGAGTATCAGGGAACCGAAGCTGCTGCTGCATTTGCATCTCACTTTGAGTCCGTCTTTCTGCCTGACTTACCCAATCTCGACCCCGAACAGGCCAGCTCCGAGACCTGCCCCGACGAACGGGTTGTCGATATCCGGGCAATCAGTAGTGGCTCGGTGCGTCGCGCGGTTAAACGCCTCAAGGCTAGCACATCCGCTGGCCCTGATAACATCCCAGCGTTTATAATCAAGGGCTGCATCGAGCACTTAATTACGCCGATTGTCTTCATTTTCAATTTAATACTGTCAACTGGAGAATACCCTGACACCTGGAAAACCTCCCGAGTTACCCCAATACCGAAAAAGGGTTCTAAATTGAAAATAGAGAACTATCGACCTATTGCCATACTATCTGCCTTGGCTAAGGTCTTCGAAATGGTCCTGCACGAATACCTTCTGCCACAGTGCCAGCCTTACTTCACTAGCACCCAGCATGCTTTTTTGTCCAAAAGGTCGGTAGCTACAAACTTGGTCGAGCTAGTGGAAGTTATATCGAGGGAAATGGATGCACGAAAACAAGTAGACATTGTATATCTGGACTTCCAAAAGGCCTTTGACCGTGTTGATAACGACATTCTGTTGCAAAAGTTAGGAAAAATGGGAATGGTTCCACGGCTTCTAAAACTATTTGCAAACTACCTAAAGGACAGGAAACAGTTCGTAAAATATGGACCATACTTATCTAAGCCGTACCATACACGTTCTGGAATAAGTCAAGGATCCAACCTGGGGCCATTCCTATTTTTGGTTCTAATAAACGACCTACCTGAGGTTATACTCAATTCAACTCCTTTACTGTTCGCCGACGATGTAAAACTCGTTATGCCTGTACGCTCTACCCTCGACTGCCAATCTCTACAAAGGGACATCGACGCGGTGAACAAGTGGAGCGAGGAAAATAAACTTCTGTTTAACAAAGGTAAATGCGAGATCATGACTTTCTCTCGTTCACCATCGCCCTTGCACTATGGATATAACATAGCCGGGGAGACGGTGGCGCGAGTGACCGAGGTTCGTGATCTCGGAGTTACCTTTGATCCCTGCCTTACTTTTCGACCCCATATCCGAAATGTAACAAAAAGTGCATACCAAAGACTAGGCTTCGTAATACGCAATTCTATCCCGCTTACCACTGAGGCAACGCGCACACTCTATACGGCTCTGGTGCGAAGCATTCTCGAAACCAACGCAGTAGTGTGGGCTCCGCATGAGAGTAAGTATACACTTATGCTGGAGCAAGTTCAAAAAAAGTTCTTGAGACACTTGTACAAAAAGAACCATCATTATTATCCCTTCATGTACCCAACTCGCTTCCTTCAGGGTCAACTAGGATTCGAATCAATAGAACTTCGCAGATACCTATCTATGATTAATTTCGTTATTCATGTGTTAAGGGACAAAATAGACAGCATTACTCTTTTAGAGAAAATATTAAAACTGAACGTACCAAACGACTACTGCAGCAAACGACTGAGAGTACCCCTTCTAGTTACTGCGGCCTCTCGCACGAACCTGTACCGCAACTCCCTCATCCCTCGCGCTACTGCACTCCTCAACTCCATACTCGCAGCATCACCACACTGTGACGTGTTTACGACAGGGATAGGGCAATTGATGACTGAATGTAAGAGAGTGTTAGAAAGACGTATGGATGGTTTTTAGCATTAAGTACATAGTTTAAGCTAGTTATATTATAATATGATGAATCTATGTAACGATATGGTTTATACTGTCATGTTACATTTTATGTGTGATTCAATAAATTATTATTATTATTTCCTTTATTTATTTCTTTTTTCAAGTTAGGTTTGTTATAAAAATGTCTATAAAAGTAAAATACAATACAACATACAAAAACAATACAAAATATAAACACTTTATAAAAAACCTAACCTAGTGTGCCGCCGGCAACGGGGCGGGCCCAAGCTGCCGGTGGTTAAGGTCGCAGAGAGAGGAACCGACGGACTATCCGCGCCGTGTCCAGGACTACCGCCTTCTGTATCCGACCCTTGATCCAGCCATCTAGCGAGAGACTCTTAAGGTGTTGGTCGAGACTCTTCGCTATTAAACCGTTCGCTGTAACGACTATCGGGACTATGATCGTCGATTCAACATCCCACATGGCGGTTATCTCGTGGGCCAAGTCTAGGTACTTACTGGACTTGTCCTTTTCGGCCTTCACGAGATTCTCATCATGGGGGATGGTGACGTCGACGAGCACAGCCCGGCGCTGCGATCGATCTACCAGCACGATATCAGGCTTATTGGCAACAATAGTCCTGTCCGTGATGATAGGTCGATCCCAATAGAGCGTGGCACGACCATTTTCGAGAACTGGTGCAGTTGTGTACTTATAGTATGGCACTTCGACGTCCACAAGGCCGTATTGAAGAGCAAGCTGCTGGTGTATAATACTGGCTACGAGGTTATGTCTGTGCAAGTACTCGGTGTTAGCAATCTGAGAACAACCGGAAATAATATGCCTGAGTGACTCACCGGGACGGCGGCATGCCCGACAAATGTCGACCGTACCGTCCTTCAGGATATATTTCCGGTAGTTATTCGTCATGATAACCTCGTCAGCAATTGCACAGGCAAAACCCTCGGTTTCTCCGAAGAGGTCCCCGAATCGTAGCCAGTTCACCGATGCGAGCAGATCTACGTCAGGTCCCGTGAGGGACTTGTAGAACCGCCCGTGTAGCTCCTTGCTCTTCCATACCGCCTTGCGGTCGTCGGTGCTTAGTACCACAGGTCTGCGCCAGTTCTCTTTTGCCAAGGAGAGCGGCGTGAAGTTCCGGTCTACTGCCACCACATCACGATGCATCCCGCACTCATTGTTAAGAAAATAGTTTCTAAGATTGTACACCTCGTGGTTGTGGAAGTTTTTGGCATTTAAGAAGCCGCGGCCCCCACACCTCCGCGGGATGTACAATCTCATAACTGATGAGCGCGGGTGTAGCATTCGATGTGTGGTAAGCAGTGTACGGACCCTTCGATCCAGGGCGTCCAGCTCGGTCTGAGTCCACCTTAGTATGCCAAAGGAGTATGTGAGTATGGGCATTACCCAGGCGTTGAAGGCGCGCACTTTGTTGCCTCCTGACAAAAGACTGTTAAGTACTTTTGTGAGCCGGCTGAAAAAGCGCTCCTTCACCGCCTGTCTAATTCCCATATCTTCAATACCCAAAGACTGTGACATACCAAGGTATTTATAGGTTTCTGCTTCCGAGATAGATCTGAACGTCATTGTCTCAGAAAGCTGTAAATTTGTTGAATTTACTACTTTCCCCCGCTGCACATGCATAACCGCACACTTATCGACACCAAACTCCATATTGATGGCACTACTGAAAACTTCTGTGGTTCGCAGTAGCTCCAACAAGTCTTGGCTATTTGGTGCAAATAATTTGAGATCATCCATGTACAGAAGGTGAGAAATGACTTCACCCTCTCTCCGAAGCCGACAACCTAGTCCTGAATCCTTCAGCAGGGTGCTGAGGGGATTCAGAGCTAGGCAGAACCATAAGTCTCACGCCGCGCGCGCATGCGAACGGTACTGAGCGCGAGCTGCGTTGTTATTATCAAAAATGTCTAATACTGTGAAGTGTAAAGCGTGTAATGTTGTGATTAACGAGTTGTTGGCTTTTATAAGCAACAAGTTGCATCTCCTGGACGAGCCAACTTTAAGGCGCATCTGTGTTACGGCGTTTTCCGAAAGTGAAATAGTAACCGCAAAACGGTTGCTATTTGAATCTGTTTCCAAGTCAAGTGAATTAAAGAAACGCAAGTGTGATGGAAAGTCCAATCGTGACTTGGATGATATAATTGGTCTCATGAAGAACTGTCGTGTCGATGAAACCCCTATTTTTGTCGCGAGAGACCTTCATAAATTACCACCCGTGTTATTCAACCATTTGGATGCAACGAAAATACTAAAAGATCTGGCTGAGTTACGAAGAATCATAGATGAATCTGCCACTAAGAACGAATTAGATGTCGTTAAATGTGATCTCGAGAATCTTAAAAAAGCATCGCTCGTTAATAACTATCAAGAAAATATTAACTTAAAAAGAGGGGCCTGCGTAATGAACAGTTTCGATTGTCACAGTGGACCTATGGGCCTGCAATTTTTGTCGAATGAAAATGAGACGAGTCCGCAAACAGATAATTCGGTTTTTTATGAAAATTCGAATAAGTATGAACAAACAAGTAAACCGCCATACAAAGTGGGTAAACAAGCATTTAGCGTCGCGCCGACCGTTGAGGTACCCGCTTCTGATATTAGCGAGTGCGCGGCCGGGGGGGGCGAGGGGCGCTCGCCACCGCGGCTCGCAGCGCCGTCCGCCGCCGCCGCCGCCCCTGTCTCAGGCATGACTCAACTCGAGCCCGAGAGAAAAATACGGAAAATACCTACCGCGCGCGCGAACAGTTTAGGCACTGAACACACTGATGCGGCGGGCGCCGAGCAGGCTAAGGTATCATATTCGGATACCGCGAAAGGTGGCACTTTTAAATCGCCCATTCCGGATAGCGAATGGGTCACGGTGCAGAGGAAAAGACTAAGGAATAGATTTATAGGTCACCAAGGGAAAGCAATAGTATCGTCTGATATTAAATTTAGAGCAGCCGATATTAAAGTTCCCCTATATATCTACAATGTCTCGAAGGAGGTGTCGGAGTTCGATATAGTCGAGTACATAAAAAGTCAAACCGATATTGTAGTTTCGTTGGAGAAAGTGACAATGAAAATGGAAAAAAAGTACGATGCTTACAAAGTGTTCGTGCCAAAACACAAGGTCGGTTTGTTTTTGAAAGACGACTTTTGGCCGGATGGTATAGTATATCGTCGTTTTGTAAATTTCAAGAAAAGCTGAAAGTTTAATTTGAAGGATAAATACCTACTCATCCCATAATGTATAATACGACAAATGTAGTAAGTTTTAATTGTAAAAACATTAGAAGGTCAGTGGATTGTGTACGTAGCTTATGTCGCACCGCTGGAATTATTGCTTTACAAGAAACCTGGCTAATGGAGCATGACATCTCTTTTCTAAGCACCATAAGTGATGAATTTGCCTTTACGGGAAAATCAGCGATTGATTCGTCAGTACAGGTACTTAGAGGTAGACCCCACGGTGGTGTCGCATTATTGTGGAAGAAGGCGTTATTTCCGTGTGTGTCGGTCATTAAGTGCAACAGTGTGCGGCTAGCGGCTATCAAACTAGTCCTCGACGACCGGCCGGTGATCGTGGCGTCGGTGTACATGCCTACTGACGCAGCGGACCATATGAGTGAGTTCACTGAGTGTTTGGGTGAAATATATTCTATAGTGGAAAGTAACGACGTTGAGGCGGTGTTCGTGCTCGGGGACTTCAACGCCCACCCGGGTGAGTCGTTTTGTTTGGAACTTATGAATTTTTGCTACGAACAATGTTTAACCTGTGTGGATATAGACTTATTGCCGAGTGATACCTACACGTACGTTAGTGACGTCCACGGTTGCAGGCGCTGGCTCGACCACTGCGTAGTGACGAGCGCAGCTAGGGCCACGGTCGTTAGTGCATCGGTGTTATATAATGTTTATTGGTCCGACCACTATCCGTTGTCGTTGAACTGTAACTTTAATTTGATTAAGGCGAAAACTATGTCTCCTACTGAATTTATTTGTAATAAAGTAATTTGGGGCGAGCGTGATGCGGGTCAAATAGATAAATATGTTGAATTGTGTAATAGAAAATTAAAGGATGTTGTTTTTCCATCGGAATTTACCGAGTGTGCAGATCGAATGTGTAACAAGTTGGAACATAAACAGAGGATAACTGATTTGTATGTTTGTGTAATTAATGTCTTAAAATGGGCTGCCACGGAGTCTCATAAGAAAGTTAGGCGCGGGAGGCATAAATATGTTCCGGGTTGGAACATGCATGTTGCACACGCGCACCGGGAGGCGCGGTACTGGTTTCAATGCTGGGTATCTTATGGCAGGCCTGTAGCAGGGTATATCCATGAGAATATGTTACAGTCAAAAAAGATTTTTAAAGCTAAATTGAAATATTGCCAAAATCATGAGCAGACTATAAGAATGGATATAATTGCTAAAAACCATGCCAAAAAAGACTTCGGAAAATTCTGGAAAAGTACTGCGAAGTTGAGCCCCAAAGCCAGTCTTCCTGTGAGCGTGGGCGGTAGGCATGAACCAATAGATATCGCTGAGGCTTTCCGGAGTCATTTTAAAGTGGAATCCCCACTTGCGTGTATTGGGAGGCACGATGCTGGGGTTGAGGATGGCCAGGATGGGTCACCGTCCATTAGGTTTACGGCTAAGCAGGTTGCTAGTAAAATAATTCGAATGCAGAAAGGGAAGTCACCTGGACAAGACAGCCTCAGCATCGAGCATCTCAAGCATGCAGGTGATCATCTTCCAAGGGTACTGGCTTTGTTGTTTAACTTATGTATTAGTCATAGCTATTTGCCCGACGAGCTTATGTATACTATAGTGGTGCCTATTCTAAAGAATAGAACTGGTGACGTCTCTGATATGTCCAATTACAGGCCGATATCACTAGCCACGGTTGTAGCGAAGGTGCTGGACAGTTTGCTTGACGACATATTAGGTAATAACATTCAGCTCAATGACGCCCAATTCGGTTTCAGGCCGGGGTTATCTACTGAGAGCGCTATTCTTTGTCTCAAGCAAACTGTACAGTACTATACATCTCGGGAAACGCCGGTGTTTGCCTGTTTTTTGGACTTATCAAAGGCTTTTGACCTGGTGTCTTATGGCCTATTATGGCAAAAACTGCGCGATAAAACATCGGTTCCTCGAGAGGTTACCGCTTTGTTCAGGCACTGGTATGGTAATCAAAGAAATAGTGTAAGATGGGCTGGCGCTTTCTCTGATTCTTATGTATCGCATTGCGGTGTTAGGCAGGGAGGTCTAAGCTCGCCTAATCTGTTCAACATTTACATGAACGACCTAATCGAGGAGCTCAGCAGTTCTCATGTCGGGTGCCACGTAGAAGGGGTCTGCGTAAATAATCTAAGTTATGCAGACGACATGGTGCTGCTGAGCCCCTCGATGGGAGGATTAATAAAAATGTTACGCATTTGTGAGGCATATGCGGAGGCCCACGGACTCAGGTACAATGGCTCTAAGAGTGAACTTATGCAATTTAAGGCGGGTAATAAAACCTACCAAATGGAACCAGTCTCTCTTTGTGGTACCCTTTTAAAAAGAGTTGATAAGTTCAAGTACCTGGGCCACTGGGTGACCGAGACCATGTCAGATGTAGTGGACATGGAGCGCGAGCGCCGCGCGCTGTGCGTTCGCTGTAATATGTTGGCCCGCAGATTTGCACGTTGTGGTGGGGGGGTCAAATTGACTTTATTTAAGGCCTTTTGTCAAACCTTCTACACGTGTGCTCTGTGGACGAACTTTACGCAGCGGGCGTACAGTGCATTGCGTGTACAATATAATGACGCGTTCAGGATGTTATTCGGGCTGCCCCGATATTGTAGTGCGTCAACCATGTTCGCAGAGGCGCACACTGACTGTTTTTTTACCATCATGAGGAAACGATGTGCGTCCCTTCTCAATCGCAGTCTGCACAGTTCGAATAGCATCCTGAACGCGCTAGCCCAGCGCTGGGACTCGCCACTATTGCAACGCTACGTACAACTCCACGCGCCTGTAGTGCCGGTGCCCAGGCGCCTTTAGGTAACTTAGTTATAATTTACCATCTACTAATCCTAGCGATAAGTTTTGTAACTTCTACCTATGTATCTAACACTTATATGGAATCAAAAGTTCTGAAATAAATTATTTGAATTTGAATTTGAATTTGAATAAGGGACTCAGACTGTCACCCTGGAATATGCCTCGCTCGATCCTTATGAAGTCCTGCGGGCCAGAGGGGTCATCTCCGCCTCCTGGTTGACGAAGGACTGTGGTCCACTGCCCCATACACGCGCCGAGAAAGGATCTTAAAGCTGCATCAACTTTATACAGCTCCAAGACCCTCTTCAACCATGAATGGGGCACCGAATCATAGGCCTTCTTGTAGTCAATCCAAGCGGCGGAGAGGGCCCCTTTGTTACGCCGGACTTGCTGGCAAATGGTCATGTCGATGAGGAGGAGCTCTTTAGTACCACGGGACCCAACCCTACATCCATTTTGAGCAGAGGCCAGAACATTGTTCGCAACAATGTGCGTGTTAATTTTTTCTCTCAAAATGGATGTAAGGAGCTTGTAGAGTGTAGGCAAGCACGTGATGGGTCGGTAGTTTTTCGGTTCCGTGGTACTACCAGACTTGTAGAGCAGGAAGGTTACACCTGTTGTTAAGGAAGGAGGCAGGGAACCAAGCTCAATGGCTTGTTGGAATTGCGCTGCTAATCGCGAGTGGGAGCACCGAAACCATTTTAGCCAGAAGTTGTGCAATCCGTCCGGTCCAGGACTTTTCCAGTTCTGGGCAGGTCGGATGGCACAACTTACGTCATCGGGGCTGATGACAACTGCTTCCATAGGTTCGATGCTCTCGCACTCACGTTCAACAACGTTCATCCAATCGCCCTCGACGTGTCCGACGGGCACTGACCAGATGCTACGCCAGAAATCAGTCATGGCAGTAGCATCCGGCAGATGCGCGTCGGACAAATGATGATCGGTTCCCTCCCACCTTCGGTATAACTTCCTTTGGTGACTTTGGAAGAGGCGGTTCTGTTGAAATCGATCCACACGCTCTCTGTAGCGGCGGATACGGCTTGCCCATGCATAGACTTTCTGCTTCAGAAAGTCAATGCGCTCTGTGAGGTTGGCCATGTAGTCGCAGGGCATGATGCCCGTTCCCGCGAACGCCTGGTTCACAAAGCGCATTACTCGGGGGCGGTTATTACCCCCCCTGAAGCAGATCAGCTTTGCAATGATTATTATTATTATTATTTCCTTTATTGATCTTTTCTCTTAGGCTAGGTGTTTTATAAACATGTCTATAAAAGTAAAATACAATACAACATACAAAAACAATACAAAATATAAACACTTTATAAAAAACCTAACCTAGGGTGCCGCCGGCAACGGAGCGGGCCCAAGCTGCCGGTGGTTAAGGTCGCAGAGAGAGGAACCGACGGACTATCCGCGCCGTGTCCAGGACTACCGCCTTCTGCATCTGACCCTTGATCCAGCCATCTAGCGAGAGACTCTTAAGATGTTGGTCGAGACTCTTCGCTATTAAACCGTTCGCTGTAACGACTATCGGGACTATGATCGTCGAGTCAACATCCCACATGGCGGTTATCTCGTGGGCCAAGTCTAGGTACTTACTGGACTTGTCCTTCTCGGCCTTCACGAGATTCTCATCATGGGGGATGGTGACGTCGACGAGCACAGCCCGGCGCTGCGATCGATCTACCAGCACGATATCAGGCTTATTGGCTACAATAGTCCTGTCCGTGATGATAGGTCGATCCCAATAGAGCGTGGCACGACCATTTTCGAGAACTGGTGCAGTTGTGTACTTATAGTATGGCACTTCGACGTCCACAAGGCCGTATCGAAGAGCAAGCTGCTGGTGTATAATACTGGCTACGAGGTTATGTCTGTGCAAGTACTCGGTGTTAGCAATCTGAGAACAACCGGAAATAATATGCCTGAGTGACTCTCCGGGACGGCGGCATGCCCGACAAATGTCGACCGTACCGTCCTTCAGGATATATTTCCGGTAGTTATTCGTCATGATAACCTCGTCAGCAATTGCACAGGCAAAACCCTCGGTTTCTCCGAAGAGGTCCCCGAATCGTAGCCAGTTCACCGACGCGAGCAGATCCACGTCAGGTCCCGTGAGGGCCTTGTAGAACCGCCCGTGTAGCTCCTTGCTCTTCCATACCGCCCTGCGGTCCTCGGTGCTTAGTACCACAGGTCTGCGCCAGTTCTCTTTTGCCAAGGAGAGCGGCGTGAGGTTCCGGTCTACTGCCACCACGTCACGATGCATCCCGCACTCATTGTTAAGAAAATAGTTTCTGAGATTGTACACCTCGTGGTTGTGGAGGTTTTTGGCATTTAGGAAGCCGCGGCCCCCACACCTCCGCGGGATGTACAATCTCATAACTGATGAGCGCGGGTGTAGCATTCGATGTGTGGTAAGCAGTGTACGGACCCTTCGATCCAGGGCGTCCAGCTCGGTCTGAGTCCACCTTAGTATGCCAAAGGAGTATGTGAGTATGGGCATTACCCAGGCGTTGAAGGCGCGCACTTTGTTGCCTCCTGACAAAAGACTGTTAAGTACTTTTGTGAGCCGGCTGAAAAAGCGCTCCTTCACCGCCTGTCTAATTCCCATATCTTCAATACCCAGAGACTGTGAAATACCAAGGTATTTATAGGTTTATTATTATTATAACCTTTATTTATTTCTTTTCTCAAGTTAGGTTTGTTATAAAAATGTCTATAAAAGTAAAATACAATACAACATACAAAAACAACACAAAATATAAACACTTTATAAAAAACCTAACCTAGTGTGCCGCCGGCAACGGGGCGGGCCCAAGCTGCCGGTGGTTAAGGTCGCAGGGAGAGGAACCGACGGACTATCCGCGCCGTGTCCAGGATTACCGCCTTCTGCATCTGACCCTTGATCCAGCCATCTAGCGAGAGACTCTTAAGATGTTGGTCGAGACTCTTCGCTATTAAACCGTTCGCTGTAACGACTATCGGGACTGTGATCGTCGAGTCAACATCCCACATGGCGGTTATCTCGTGGGCCAAGTCTAGGTACTTACTGGACTTGTCCTTCTCGGCCTTCACGAGATTCTCATCATGGGGGATGGTGACGTCGACGAGCACAGCCCGGCGCTGCGATCGATCTACCAGCACGATATCAGGCTTATTGGCTACAATAGTCCTGTCCGTGATGATAGATCGATCCCAATAGAGCGTGGCACGACCATTTTCGAGAACTGGTGCAGTTGTGTACTTATAGTATGGCACTTCGACGTCCACAAGGCCGTATTGAAGAGCAAGCTGCTGGTGTATAATACTGGCTACGAGGTTATGTCTGTGCAAGTACTCGGTGTTAGCAATCTGAGAACAACCGGAAATAATATGCCTGAGTGACTCACCGGGACGGCGGCATGCCCGACAAATGTCGACCGTACCGTCCTTCAGGATATATTTCCGGTAGTTATTCGTCATGATAACCTCGTCAGCAATTGCACAGGCAAAACCCTCGGTTTCTCCGAAGAGGTCCCCGAATCGTAGCCAGTTCACCGACGCGAGCAGATCTACGTCAGGTCCCGTGAGGGCCTTGTAGAACCGCCCGTGTAGCTCCTTGCTCTTCCATACCGCCCTGCGGTCCTCGGTGCTTAGTACCACAGGTTTGCGCCAGTTCTCTTTTGCCAAGGAGAGCGGCGTGAAGTTCCGGTCTACTGCCACCACATCACGATGCATCCCGCACTCATTGTTAAGAAAATAGTTTCTAAGATTGTACACCTCGTGGTTGTGGAGGTTTTTGGCATTTAAGAAGCCGCGGCCCCCACACCTCCGCGGGATGTACAATCTCATAACTGATGAGCGCGGGTGTAGCATTCGATGTGTGGTAAGCAGTGTACGGACCCTTCGATCCAGGGCGTCCAGCTCGGTCTGAGTCCACCTTAGTATGCCAAAGGAGTATGTGAGTATGGGCATTACCCAGGCGTTGAAGGCGCGCACTTTGTTGCCACCTGACAAAAGACTGTTAAGTACTTTTGTGAGCCGGCTGAAAAAGCGCTCCTTCACCGCCTGTCTAATTCCCATATCTTCAATACCCAAAGACTGTGACATACCAAGGTATTTATAGGTTTCTGCTTCCGAGATAGATCTGAACGACATTGTCTCAGAAAGCTGTAAATTTGTTGAATTTACTACTTTCCCCCGCTGCACATGCATAACCGCACACTTATCGACACCAAACTCCATATTGATGGCACTACTGAAAACTTCTGTGGTTCGCAATAGCTCCATCAAGTCTTGGATATTTGGCGCAAATAATTTGAGATCATCCATGTACAGAAGGTGAGAAATGACTTCACCCTCTCTCCGAAGCCGACAACCTAGTCCTGAATCCTTCAGCAGGGTGCTGAGGGGATTCAGAGCTAGGCAGAACCATAAGGGACTCAGACTGTCACCCTGGAATATGCCTCGCTCGATCCTTATGAAGTCCTGCGGGCCAGAGGGGTCATCTCCACCTCCTGGTTGACGAAGGACTGTGGTCCACTGCCCCATACACGCGCCGAGAAAGGATCTTAAAGCTGCATCAACTTTATACAGCTCCAAGACCCTCTTCAACCATGAATGGGGCACCGAATCATAGGCCTTCTTGTAGTCAATCCAAGCGGCGGAGAGGGCCCCTTTGTTACGCCGGACTTGCTGGCAAATGGTCATGTCGATGAGGAGGAGCTCTTTAGTACCACGGGACCCAACCCTACATCCATTTTGAGCAGAGGCCAGAACATTGTTCGCAACAATGTGCGTGTTAATTTTTGCTCTCAAAATGGATGTAAGGAGCTTGTAGAGTGTAGGCAAGCACGTGATGGGTCGGTAGTTTTTCGGTTCCGTGGTACTACCGGACTTGTAGAGCAGGAAGGTTACACCTGTTGTTAAGGAAGGAGGCAGGGAACCAAGCTCAAGGGCTTGTTGGAATTGCGCTGCTAATCGCGAGTGGGAGCACCGAAACCATTTTAGCCAGAAGTTGTGCAATCCGTCCGGTCCAGGACTTTTCCAGTTCTGGGCAGGGCGGATGGCACAAGTTACATCATCGGCGCTGATGGCAACTGCCTCCATAGGTTCGATGCTCTCGCACTCACGTTCAACAACGTTCATCCAATCGCCCTCGATGTGTCCGACGGGCACCGACCAGATGTTACGCCAGAAATCAGTCATGGCAGTAGCATCCGGCAGATGCGCGTCGGACAAATGATGATCGGTTCCCTCCCACCTTCGGTATAACTTCCTTTGGTCACTTTGGAAGAGACGGTTTTGTTGAAATCGATCCACACGCTCTCTGTAGCGGCGGATACGGCTTGCCCATGCATAGACTTTCTGCTTCAGAAAGTCAATGCGCTCTGTGAGGTTGGCCATGTAGTCGCAAGGCATGATGCCCGTTCCCGCGAATGCCTGGTTCACAAAGCGCATTACTCGGGGGCGGCTATTGCCCCCCCTGAAGCAGATCAGCTTTGCAATGAGAGTCCTAAACGAGTCGATACGACGTTCGATCCGCACTTGCCATGCGGGGACACCCCCGGCGGTCCTAGGTGCACGGTCAGCGTCCGGAAACTTGACTCGAGCAACACGGCACGCCGCGATGGCCCCGCAGTACATGATCGAGTGCGTATCGTCCAAATCTTTACTGGATCGTATGTACGGCTCCAGTAAAGCGTTTAGGGCTCCCATTAACGCTAGATTGCGTCTATTCATGGGCAAGCGTGGTAACCGTGGCCTAGAATTGGGTGTGGAGCGATATTCCATAATCGTCTCTTCCAAAGTCCTCCTCAGATGCTCATCAGTTGCAGTACTTACACTCTGACTCGCGAAATATTCCTCATCGGCACTGGGATCACCCCGCGGCGCCCCCGGTGCCAGGTCGGGTGTCGGCACCGGATCCGGCGACGTGGCGGGCTGGTCCCGCGCCGAGGTGGAAGCTGCACGAGTCGAGAGAGCCTGCAGGCGAAGCCGATCAAGTGTCGAGTCATCCAAACGTTTAGAACGTAGAATGACCCGCACCTGATCCGCTAGTCGTTGCTCCGATACGGCGATGGCGGGTTCAAGAGCCTGAAACAGAGGTAGAATCCTAGAACGGTACGCGGTTAGTCGGGTTCCCCCCTCTGTAGCCTCGTAGTAGGCGCGCATGCAATTCTCATTCATCGTCTGAGTCCATCGCATGCGACGCACTACACCACCGGCAGCGGGAGCCGTGGGCGGGGCAGGATGTCCCGCGGGCCCCAAGCGTGCCGGCAGCGGTGGCCGTCCTCGTCGCGCAGGTGGTTGTGGCGGCGGCGGCGGCGGCGGCTCGCTCTCGTCGCTGGATCCGTCTGTGTCGGGCGCCGTAGCGAATTCATCGCCCGACGACGGTGTGGACGGAGAGCTGGACGAGGCGGGCGAAGGTGGAGGTCGTGCGCAGGTGGTCTCCGCTCTGGTACGGCTTCTTGTTTGCATGTGATTTAATTTATTTGCGTATATACGCGTGTCCCCGTTTGTCTTGACATGTCAAAATGGTCTCTTGAAAATTTGTGTAAATTTTCGTCACTTGCACATATTTATTTTAATTGTCCCATGTCGTCGTAGTTGTTGCGGTAACAGGATGGTTTTTCTCGCCATTTTCAGGCTTAACACGCGTATAAAAATAAATGTTTAGCAAATAAATATTACAAACATGCCTGTCAGTGTCAGCGGTTTTGACGTTTATTATTATTATTATTATTATTATGTCGAAATAAGTAGGTAATCAATTGCGACTGACACACTGAGCAACAGAGTTCTAATTGGCATCAAGTCATTTCAGAATTAAAATGTGTGATACCATATTGACGCGGCTATACTCGCCCAGCTATTAGCTATCAACGCCGGGCGAGTATCGCCGTGTCTCTTTTATTTACACGGAAGTGCGTATGTTTTGTTCGTGTTTATAGCCGATAGCTCATAGCTTAGTAGCTCGCGGTGAGACCAGTGCCTAAGGGTTAAAACTAAATTTAACCTTTTGTACGCCAACGACTGATATACAGTGTGTAAGTCTAATACAGGCGATCAATTAAACCAGGCATGGGATACATTAGTGTCATCATGGATTACAAGGTTTTTTAAAAGTTACTCTCAATTATGACCCCACAGAATTTTTTTAAGATTATCGGAGCAGCAATGTAGGTACGAACATTTGTTATTGTTGACATGGCAGTTATGTCATCTGCTTTTGAAATTAGCTGTCATCGAGTCGAACTCGCGTATGTTGCTCTACATTGCGCGCCGAATTATTTTGTATGGAAAATTCTGTTGGAAAATTTTAAGTAAAAGTTATTTGAATGTACTTATTATGTCGTAAACTAACACCCGTTAAGAGCTTCGCCCGTATTAGACTTACACCCTGTATCGGCACTGCAGGTTCATCGCCAAAGACCAATATATAAGTCGTGGTCCACAGAGCAATATAAACCTACACGCACGTCCGTAAAATACACAGATTTGACATTTTATTGACGTGGCGTCTGAGCGACAGCTTATTGTGTTTGACGTGGCGCCAAAAAGGTTAAATTATACACGCGTGCGTGTCGGTAAAGATTGCTTTGTGGACCGTGGCTTATATATCAGTCATTGGCGTCCAAAAGGTTAAAAGAGGAATCCTGCGCAGGCCGAAGCCGATTTACTTCTATTGTTTCTATGAGTAACCCTTATAACGGCGGGACCAGATCCTGAATTCGATCGATTCATATTGCATTATTTATTACTGAATTTGTACTATTTGGTACCTCTTCCATTTCAAAATTATATTTGAAATAGTCTGGTTCCGCCAGACCATTTGAACCAGACTATTTGAAGTATAATTTTGAAGTAGAAGAGGTACAATTTTTTTTACAACAGGTACCAAATAGTACAAATTCAGTAGGTACTAAATAATGCAATGTGAATCGATCGAATTCAGGATCTGGTCCCGCCATTATAACGGTTACTTTCTATCAAACGAAGATGAATCCTAAAAAGAAATAAAAGCGGCAAATAAAACTGTACAATTTATTAGACAAGCACATCAGACGGTCACTAAACTTTTTAAATATTTTAAAAACATGAACGGACATTACACTTACAACATTACACTTACAATATTAGGTACCCACACCACAATACCACCAGCAGACTTACCAAAGCTACCGATTCAACCAATGCTTCTCCATCGAGCATTTGCTAAAAAATTTAAAGAAAAACGCCAAAAAAACTTAACTAATCCAGTCGCAAGATTGCTCGACGAAGAAAAGAAAGCGACGAGGGAGCTTCACTCTGACACACCGCTTCTATTAAAAACCGATTTCAAAATAGACCTTAACACGCAGGGATAGGGGCTATCGCTTCGCGCCTCGAGCGGACATTTTCGGACCTTTAAACAATTTCAGAGTCTGCTATAATCAATATTGTTAAAAAAAATATGGCCGTGGTTTTAGGCGTCCGCTTCAGCGCTCATCGCGTCGACATTCCAAGTTTCGACTCTAATGAAAACTAACCCCCTTATTTATAAACGTCACGACGTCAGTTAGGAGACTTCTGACATCTAACTTAAACTATTAAATATAGTTTATTCCCTTCCCTCTGATAGACATATTGGTAAGACAGAAAAGAACAAACGATACTTTGATCATTTTGTTAAGTTAGGACTGTTAGGAGACGTTTATGAATAAGCGGGTAAGAATAATGAACAACCTACGTCTTCAGGCAAGTCTTTCAAAAGAGCTTATTCACGAAAACAGAAAAACGCGACTTTTGAAAGTACTCCTCGAATTGTTCCTGGTTCGTATTCCTGTTTCATCGGACTCCGGTTTCGCCGGATTTCTGATTCGTCCTATTCCTGTTAATTATAATGAAACTTAGGTACTGCATAAATAATTGAAAACGCGATATCTGCCATCTATAAGTAGGGGTTCTGACGCATTTATCGTCATGTCTATTTATAACGTTGAAAATACGACAAATCAGGAATCTATCGAAACAGGAATTCAACTCTGGAATATGACTAACCAGGAACAATTCTACTCCTCATTAGTCCAATAACACGTCAAAAGTCCCCACAGAAACAAAAGAAATCCCTAAACCAAGCGTCAACGGGATAGGTAAAAAAGAAGAACAGAACCCTTGTACCGTGGTGGTGTTGTGGTGGCGATTTGGTATCTAGTCTACTCTGCAGGTCAGAGCTCGTCTTCTCCAGGAAGGTCCGAGGTCTCGATGGCGACCTCGTCGTAGTCGCGTTCTAGAGTGGCTAGGTCCTCTCGGGCTTCGGAAAATTCACCCTCCTCCATACCCTCGCCCACGTACCTGAGGGAAGAAGAGTTTTTGCAATTTGCTGAATCAAATAATTCTTATCCTTTCGTATGCTTAGTAGCAGGGTGCTTAGCCAAGTTGCCAATCGCTAGCGCTTGCTAGCGCATCGTAGTTTTCCCTCTTTGTCGCACTATTATGAAGGAGTGACAGAGAGGGAAAACTACGATGCGCTAGCAAGCGCTAGCGATTGGCAACTTGGCTAAGCATCCAGATCTGCTCCATTACAATTTGATTTTACGCAATAGCCGTCAAAGTCAAATTTTGATTGAACTGCTTAACGTTAACGCATAATAAAGGTTAATAAAAACGTAATATGTATTCACAAAATAATAGCAGTAATGGATACAGTAACTTATAGGATTAGTAACTTTTTAATCACCGTAGTCTGATATATCAGTATCACAATATCCAGCTCACCTGGCCAGAGTCTGATAAATAAGACAAAGGTAAGCTTGATTTGGTTTTTATGTTGAAAAAATTAGTCCCATGCAAATGCAAACTCTGATCTGCATGGTGTTAAAAATTCATGCCGGCTAAAATGTTTTGCCATGAGTATCGCCGACCGGAACATCATTTTAAGCTTCTGCATTTTTAGTGACTGCAGAAGTGGAGAGCAATGCGCGAACGGCATGATCTTCGATATTTGGCACAGAGGCACTACCGCGAACCACGAACGAAGTGTTACCTCCCTGTCACACTTACGTACACATTCAAAAGTGCGTGAGAGAGGCAACACTTAATTCACAGTAGAACCTCAAAGCTCATTCAAATGCTGGGAATACTGAGGATTCAGGTTCCAGTTGGATAAAATAGGATTAAAAAGGTACGTTTTCAGGGTATCTGCCGATTCTGCTGTCATAACGAAGAATGGCACATCTAATAATTTTTCAAAATTTTCGAAATCATATCGTCGGTTGACAACCAAAACTCACTAAGTAACAAATACCTACTTGAAATAGAGATCGTATCAAAGATCTGATTTAATACTGACATAAGAGGTTGCTAAGAGTAGTGACAGTTTTTATAGTGACTTTTGGTTGTCAGCCAACGATATGTGGAGTCAGTAAAAAAATCGTCACCGGTGACGATCATGGCACCGCAGGTATAAATTATGTAGAACAATACTCCGTATTACAACAACCCTTCACACAAATGCGATTGCACAGTAATGTACCTACAGCAACCCCCACATACTTAAATGCAATAACATGTTTTCGGTTGAACGTATTGCGAAAACACAAATCAAATTATTTATTAACTAAATATTTTGATTTGTACTTTTTATTTTTCTCCAGTAGTCACACTACTTAATACTATACAGGGTGTTAACGGGGTCGTGATCCAAACTGTGAAAAACGTGTTAAGATGATCCTTCTGAACAAAGTTTCCCAAGGGACCCATAAGGAAAATCGTACTTTTTTTTTAATTAATTGAGTTCAAGTTCATTAATATGTATACAATTATCCATACTAATCCCTTGAGAATGTGTTTACATCATTATGAAACAATACTGGAAATCATTAACACTTCCGCATCGGTCGGTATGAAAACCGTAAAATTTTTTTCGCGATTTTCATATTTGTTCCATGGGAAACCTTGTTCAGAAAGACCATCTTAACACGTTTTTCACAGTTTGGATCACGACCCCGTTAACACCCTGTATAAACCATAAATATTAGATGTCATATACCAAAGAAAAACGACCAAGATCACCTAATGTCACCCTATGACAATGTCAATGACTATGTCTATGTCAATGTGTATACCCGAGAAATTTGACCGGTGGTTGCTAAGACAGAGTGGCCGAGGGGTACAGGCATCAGCCGCGAAAGCTGAGTACGTGGGTCCCTACCTCGGACATTAAGTGATCTTGGTCGTTTTTCTTTGGTATTATGACACCTAATATTTATGTTTTCGGTAATTTATCTACAAAATGCCATGCCTCACCAGTGCACGAAGGCCCGCTTGCAGAACATGAGGTCGAACTTGTGGTCGAGCTTGCCCCAAGCCTCGGCAATGGCGGTGGTGTTGCTGAGCATGGACGCCGCCCGCTTCACCTGCGCGAGGTCTCCGCCGGCCACCACCGTCGGTGGCTGGTAGTTTATGCCCACCTGGAAACAGTGTAATGCATCTACTACACGTCTGCGGATGGGTCCACGGGAATACTTCCCGATTCGCCGGATTCCTGTTTCGCCGGATTCTTATTTTGTCGGATTCTTGATTCGCCGGATTTTTTTGATTAAGAAATACTACAGAAATATCGCGGTTATACCTATCTACTAAATAAAAGCTAGACGTAGAGAAGCAGATCATTTCATACAATAAGAAAATATAAGCACATTTCTTTTACCTGGCTAATTTAATGTATATTAATATTTCCGACGAAACAACAATCCGACGTAACAACAATCCGGCAAATCAGGAATCCGACGAATCGGGAAGTATTCGTCCACGGACGTCATCGCCGGATGCATCACGTGTAGAGGGGGTGATTTGGTCATCTTCGGTAGGTATTTGACGTCCGGTTGTACTCAGACTAAACGGTATACTCTTGGCTCGACTCAGTCGTTTTTTGTCAAGTTCTTAAATTCGACCCTTTCTGCTTTCGTCACCCGTTCTTGATTTGCCATTTTCGTGTGAAGCCTATTTCATATTTGGTAAACTTTGTGCTTTTGCCATTTTCTTATTTTGGCTCATTCGTTATTCGTCACCATCTTCTTTGAGCATTTTCGGTGACAGTCAATCTCTTTGTTAGTATAATTCTTTATTTGTTATGTTTTTCTAGACAAAAATGTATAGAATAAAATCAAAAACGATAGGTCGAATAGCAAATGAGACCAAAAAAGAATAGACTAACATTGAACATGCCCAAAGAAGATGGTGACGAATAACGAATGAGCCAAAATAAGAAAATGGCAAAAGCACAAAGTTTACCAAATATGAAATAGGCTTCACACGAAAGTGGCAAATTAAGAACGGGTGACGAAAGCAGAAAGGGGCGAATTTAAGAATTTTACAAAAAACGACTGAGTCGAGCTAAGAGTATACCGACTAAACGATCAACAGACGTGTGGACGGTTGGTGAAGATTCGTCTGCGGATGCATAATATGCATATGGATCGGTTGGCGGACGTCGGCATATTATCGGCGGACCGATCCGCAGATGTGTAGTGGAAGCATAAGGCGCGTTTACGATATGTGTATTCACTGACGTGCTTTATGTAGCTGTAGTGTGTGTGTGGTGTGTCATCACTAATTTCATATAGCCACAGAATCTATCGCAAAAATCAAAGCATGTGAGCGGGTCCTTAGAAGCTTACGATTCCCACAAAATACCGTATTAGGCGCGTAGTTCACAAAAGTCTTTAGCACTGTTTAGTAGTCAAAGTTTTGTAACCAGCCTCGAAATGGGAATAGGATCCCAGTAGGTACTGGCTTTACCGATACAAATCGGTAATGGTAAAGTGGCTACAAAGCCACCAGCTAGCAAATCCTGTGGAAAAGTTATTTCCATTTCATAGCTGGCTACCAGGCGAGAAACTATAGCTCCTATTTGACAGCCAGCTATCAAACGGTACTAAAGGCACAAAAGTAGGGCCGCAAGCTGATCAGTACTTAGTACCTACTCTCCACCAAGAATATCAGGAGCGTCATATTTTCAAAACTTGTAATACAAGCGAAACATCTTATCTGATTAGTAATTATGATGAAAAGAGAATTCCATTTTTATTACCTACAAGCTTTTGAGAAACTGGCCCCAGATCAAGTAAATTAGGTAACAAATGTTATATATTTCAGTGTGTAATTAAATACCTTAAATCCGGTAGGACACCAATCCACAAATCTGATCCCGGCTCGTCCTTTCATGGCTGCTATAGCTGCGTTCACGTCCTATGTAGAAAGAAAAAAAAGTGTTACTGTATAAATAAGTAGCCATTTAAACCTTCTTATAAATGACAGGCTCCGGGTTATGAGTCCTGGCCCCAATTTCACCACATTGACAAGTGCTACAATTGTAAATTTACTGTTTCTCCAATTGGGGGCGTCTATAGGCTACACTTACCGCTTACCATCGCAAGGGCCGTGCGTTTGTTTGCCATCAACATAAAATGTAGTGCAGGAACTTTAATAAATCAGCTGTAAATAACTACTTTTTTGCGAAGCAAAATTACAATTGTCACAAAAACACGACAATTGTAGCGAAATTCCGACATAAGGCGAACCACATGTCAAGATTGAATGAAAACTGTACTAAACCTTGCGACAATTGTCACAGGTTTCGGGAAATAAAAAGTAGTTTTTTAACGATATAATAACGTTGTCAGTAATAATTTTATGTTGGTGGCAAACAAGCACATGGTCCGTCCGATAGTAAGCAGTAGCCGTAGCTTACGGAGGCCTGTGACGTCAGTAACAGTGATATTTTACAATTGTCAGACTTGTAATTATGGTGAAATAGGCCACAAGTTGTGAGTGAAATGTTTAAAATAATAATCAGCTAGGCTAGTAACTTCTTTACCACCTTTCGACGGTGTCGAAATTTCTGAAAAAAATGATATGTGCTATGTTTGAGCGGGAAATTCGGGAAGTTTTTCAAAAAACTCATGTACGAAATATCATTTGATATCCACAAGTACTTTACGGTGAAGGAAAACATGGTAAGGAAACCTGCATGACATCTGCGAAGAAATTCAAGGGTGAGAAATTCCCAAATTTCCCTCCCACCACCCAAAATAGACACGTTTGATGCCAAATTGCAGAAAATGGCCAGATACAACACAAAAACTAGGAGCTAAGGTCTATTAGTGGTCTAGTAAGCACATACCTTGGGCACAACGTCGCCCCGATACAGCAGACAGCAAGCCATGTACTTCCCGTTCTGGGGATCGCACTTCACCATCTGGTTTTGAGGCTCGAACAGCTCGGCTGTGATCTCCGACACTGACATGCCCTCGTGGTATGCCTGGGAAGGTAAATACCTAAATTAATACCAGCAAAAGAACCTACATACTAAGGCTAGACTTAACCATTTATTCAAAGAATAACGCTTAATCTCCGATACAAGTGTCAAATTACCATTGACTTTTTGACATTACTATCCGAGAGTAAGCTTCTTCAAATTAAGTAAGTTTGGTGAATTCGTACTTTTTATTATTTTTCATAAAATGAGTGAATCTAATAGGTACTTGAAGAGTCCAAAAGAACATGACTATTGTCTAGTCAATTGGAAGTTCAGAAGGAAATTCAACTTTAATCACAAAGAGCAATTTTGCACTGAATTTATTAAAGATTAAACAAATAATACCGGGTGTTACATTAGTCGTGATACAAACTGTGAAAAACCTGTTAAGATGGTCTTTCTGAACAAGGTTTCCTTCGGGACCCATATGAAAATCTTTATTTTTTTTAGAACTAGTACAGTTCGAGTTCATTAATATGTATAAATTTTTTCAGACTGATCTCTTACAAATGTGTTTACATAATAATGAAACGAGACTGAAAATCATGAACACTTCTGTACCGATCTGTATGAAAACCGTAATTTTTTTTCGCGACTTTCATATAGGTCCCATAGGAAACCTTGTTCAGAAAGACCATCTTAACAGGTTTTTCACAATTTGTATCACGACTAATGTAACACCCAGTATATTCTTTCCGTAGACACTTCTCGTGTATTAGATTCCAGTAGTAGTATTGTGGCATTGTGGCATTTTTTGGATTGTTCAGAGGAAAGGTCACGTCTACATAAATGTCTGGCCATATTCTTGTACAAATAGCTGGATTGCTATGGTAGAGCTACGGGGATTCTGCAACTACAACTATGCAATAGGGTGGAACGAAAAAAAAATTTTTTTAATTTAGTTTTTCCTGTATTACCAATCGATGTTCGACATCTTCAGATGTCTAGAAAAAAAATTTCAAGGTTCTACATCAACGTCTTGAGGTGGCGCATCAGATTTGAAGTTTGAAGAAAAACGCAAATTACAGTTATTTTCAACATTTTTGTTAAACCAAATTTTTTGCTAATGTTTTAATTCTAATAACTTTAGAACAATAATAATACCTCTGGCTTTAAAAAAAAATATCAGGCGTGATGCTAAACCTTCGAAATCCGAAGCAATAGACTCTTCATTCTCTCTGAAATACTGGGACTTTGTGTCAAATATTGATATATCCTGCCTGGCCTTTATTTTACAATGAATGGACCCATCTCTTGCTTCTGGTACACAAGCAGATGCCAAAGCCTCAGTTACGAGCTTGATACACCATTCCACTGCCTAAGTGCGACAAGGATAGTTTTCAATCTGAAATAATTTATCTCCTGAGTATATCATTTCTGAAATCTCTGCGTCACTGTATTTCATGTTCACTGGAGGTTCTATTGTATTTCTTTTGACCAATTAATGAAATCATAAATAATAATGTAATGCCTCTGTTCTGACATTTGGTAGCTAAAACATTGCCTCACGCTTTCCTTTACACTCTTTTGTTGTTTTTAACACCTTCTACGGGGCCAGTTCTCTTAATTATGGTTCATCATAGTGCAACATAGCTAAAAGTTATTCCGGGTGCGCAAAGAATATAGTTATTATAATAATTGTTTTTAGGTACTCAAGCAACTACAAACAACCTTTAATCATGCTAAAGATATGAATAGGCTCATGTTTACGATATCAAATAATTTTGATTGAGAGTCATCGTAAAACATCTGTTTTTTTGTTTGTTTGCGTCATTTATTCGCAGTTTTGTAATTATCACAATAAACATAATAAAATCACCTGGCAATGATTTGTTGGTAACTTATTATGGGAATGATGCTCTGTTTCAAATGTTTTCAATGTCGGTGGCGATCATTTCACACAAGTCTTTTACAGCAGGGTATTTAGCATTATTCAGTTCCAGAAGCTCATTTATTAGCCACAAATAATATTTTATTATATCACATTACGTTAGTAACATAGTACGATTAGTTTTTTTTGGATCGCCAAACAAAGGGCACCGCATGTGTCCAAATTCAAAATTAACAACAATTCAACTTTTTTACACTTGCCCTTAATACTTATTGACGAGTTTTATTTTTTATGTAGCGCTAGTACAACCAGTATAATACACTATACTGAACAGAAATGTAAGTTTTATGGCATTTAGATACAATAAAACATTAACTTGCGGCTACACCTTAGAGGCAAAATTTTATCTTTTTTGCAAACTACCCTCGTGGTGCGCCACCTTAAAATAAAGTCGTAGAGTCTTGATTTTTGGTCTGAATGAAGCTTTCGTATACGGTCAACTATTGATGACACAGGAGAATTAAAACTTGGAAAAAAAAAATTTTTGGTCAAATTCGCTCTATGCATAGCACCAAAATGTTCTGCCTCTTCTACAAAAATGTGGCTAGACTAATTAGTACACCAAACGAAGGAAACTCAGAGGAAAAAACTCGTGTATGAGCGAATTTTGGCATAGTTGTAGGGAATGGTGTTTTAAACCACATACTAAAAGTACTGGTGTTTAGGGGTGGAGCTAACGAGGGGAGAGGGGGGTAAAGGTCCTTATTTTAAATTTTTCGTAAATAACTCGTAAACCGTAGCTTATAGCAAAAAGCGTTCTAGGACATAAGTAATCTACATAAAATTCTCTACAAAAAAGATATATGCATGTTTCCTCTGGGATCAATGTGTTATGAGATAAGAAAGCAAGAAGACGGACACTAAAGAAATAAACACAGTTGTTTAAGTAGGTATGGCACATACAGAATGCTCGCGAGCATTCCAAAAGATTTTAATGCTCAATTCCTGACCATATTTAGAGTCTTTTATGTTATATAAAATTTCCCGGATTCGGCTTGGTTTCAGAGATAATCAACCTTTTTTTCGACATAAGTTTCTCGACGTAACTCGTCATAAAACTTATTTTTGATTACAATGCTACCACAATGTGTTTTAATATGACCACACCTTTTGCCTTGTAATAAAAAAATGGGAATAAACTTGACGAAATAACCTGTCCAAAAAAAAAATTTAAAAAAAAAAATTTAACAAATTATTGTTATGATAATAAGTAATGGAAATGTCAAAAGTATTCAAAAAGTCTAAAACAAAAGAGAATAAATTTTTTTTTTTTTGGTGGTAATGGACATTAGGTCTCATAATAATTTTTGTTTATTTTGATATCTAGAATGCATACTCATAATCTTTTGGAATGCACGCGCCCGGGCGTGCCCTGTATGCTTATTTGTAAAAATATTATCTTCCTAATTATCTTCTAAACCTAAAATATTCTCATAATCATCGTCAAAAGATTTTAACTATGCACATTGTAGACATCAAAACAAACAAAAATTATTATGAGACCTAATGTCAAATAAGACCAAAAAAATTTTTTTTCTCTCTTTTTTTTAGACTTTTTGCATACCTTTTAACATTTCCAGTACTTTTTATCGTAACAACAATTTGTTAAAATTATTAATTTAAATATTTTTTTTAGGGACAAGTTATTTCGTCAAGTTTATCCCATTTTTTGATTGCCAGGCAAAAGGTGTGGTAATATTAAAACACATTGTGGTAGCATTGTAACCAAAAAGAAGTTTTGTGACGAGTTACGTCAAAAAACTTATTTCGAAAAAAAGGTTGATTATCTCTGAAACCAAGCCGAATCCAGAAAATTTTATGTAACATTAAAGACTCTAAATATGGTCAGACATTGAGCATTAAAATATTTTGGAATGCTCGCGAGCATTCTGTATGTGCCATACCTACTTAAACAAATGTGTTTATTTCTTTAGTGTCCATCTTCTTGCTTTCTTATCTCATGACACATTGATCCCAGAGGAAACATGTGTATGTCTATTTTGTAGAGAATTTTATGTATATTCCTTATGTCCTAGAACGTTTTTTGCTATAAGCCACGGTTTACGAGTTATTTACGAAAAATTAAAAATAAGGACCTTTACACCCCTCTCCCCGCGTTAGCTCCACCCCTGACCACCAGTACTTTTAGTATGTGGTTTAAAACACCATTCCCTACAACTATGCCAAAATTCGCTTATACACGAGTTATTTCCCCCGACAGGCAACTTTTGGTCTTCTTTAGGTGGGCTAAATTATTACGTATCTGAAACGTTGGTCACGATCTCTTAAGGTGCATTTAGACCAAACGAACATTCGCTCATTCTATCCCCCACTCTACGGAATCAACGAATTTCGTCGAATCACGTTTTGTGTAACGAACGAATTTCCTAGAGTGGGGCATAGAATGAGCGAATGCTCGTTTGGTCTAAATGCACCTTTAAATGCGATTCAGGAGCGTTTCATGAAAAGATGTAAGCGACACTGAATTTTAACCGACGCTTGACGCACCGCTGCAGTGTTATTCACTAAGGAAACCGCCTTGCTAACAGCGCTGTGTCAGCGCTGCGGCAGCGTCGAGCCTAAAAATGGTATTCACTAATGCACTTTAAACGACACTAGAGCTCGGCGACGAATGCGGCGTGAGCTGGAACTACACTGCGTCTAGAGTCACCGCCTACAGTTCGACGACGAGCTGTTCTATGTTAGTGAATACCGTTTTTCGCAGCGCTGCGCTCTACGTCGAAGTGAAGGCTATCTCGTCGTCGAGCTCGTTGACGAACGCAGCGTCGAATGTGTGAATAAGAGAATAGCATAGCTGCACGCCCCGTCGCGCCGCTTATGCTCGTCACTCAAGCGGCTCTACCGCGAAACTCTAAATTCGTAAATTTCGAGGATTTGTCTCAATCACTCTAATGACGCCTTCGTCTGAGGGACAAAAATTCTCGAAATTTACGAATTTCGGTTTTAGCGGTAGTAGGCCGGGCCTTACCTTGTCTGCAGAAACGACCGGCGCATACGCAGCCAGTGGGAAGTGGATGCGCGGGTACGGCACCAGGTTGGTCTGGAACTCGGTCAGGTCCACGTTGAGTGCGCCGTCGAACCGCAGGGACGCCGTGATTGAAGACACCACCTAGGATAGTGATGAATAAGAGGTCTCAATTTATTAGCACATTGTACTAGATGCACGGATCGGACCCGGTTTTTTAGAAAAACCTCGAAATAGCTCAATATTTTAACCCTTAGGTGCATACTAGTTATTTATGTGGCTGGCGCATAATAAGAGGCATTAAATATGAGTGTGGTTTTATGAAACGAGCCGTAGGCGAGTTTCATAATAAGATCACACGAGTGTTTAATGCCTAATTATGTACAGTCACATACATAACTTTATCTACATCCATATCATTAGTTTAGAATGACAATTTACCTTTATTTTCATTGATATCCACTAAGTAATTACCTCTAAATATAAAAATTCAAATCAGTTGAAATCACTCAATTTGAGTAAGGATATCCTACAATAAATATTTATTGAAAAAAAAAACAACAAAAAGAAGTTGACTTCATAATGTTAAAATTAATATCATGACGACGATACTTTAATGTCAACATTATGATGCACTGTACTCTGCCTGTACTTTAATGTTAACATTATGATACAGCCACAGACACCGGTCTCTTAATATAGGTCATTACATTACCGCTTCTGAATACATAACAGGGAAATTATGATATTCCTGTAGATAAAGTATCATAATGATACGACCGAAATGACACATGTCGAAATAAGTAATCAATTGCGACTGACACACTGAGCAACAGAGTTCTAATTGGCATAGATTGTTTACATAAGTCATTTCAGAATTAAAATGTGTGATACCATATGCACCTAAGGGTTAAAATGTTTTACACTCTTCATGTAAAACTCAGTATGTGTAATTACCAACATCGTATTTTTGAATGACTACTATCAAAGAATTTATATGCCGAAGAACGAAAAATAACGAAATTAGAACAATTCTTTTGTATGGAGAAAAAAACCGTTATCCGATCCCTGACTAGATGTGCCTAGTCTAGGAGTTCCACGACGCTTGGCCTAAACCATGACGACGCTTATCAGCGGAGCAAGTAGCGCCCGAAACTAAGATAACCGACGCCAAGTAAGTAGCGAGGAGAAAGAAGAAGATTGTATTACATGTGCATACTCGAACAGCTTTCCAATTTCCAACTTTTCGACATATCTATATCCAAAAGGACTCTTAGGCGGCAAAAAACAATCTTAAATTAGGATTATTTTTGGGAAAGGATCAACCTCTCTGATTTTGTAAAGGTGCTCCTCACAGTAAAATCCAAAATAATCAGCATTCCAAAATTAAAAAAAATGTAAAACAGTCTGCATATATTATAAAGCCACGTTTCCACTTAGTGTTCTGAGCGAGCATTCACGTGTTCGTGGGCGAACGAACATTTTGCTATATGAAATCCTGTTTTCATCTGTCCCAGAACGAACGAATGCTCGCTCAGACCAGTAATTGAAAACGCGGCTTAACCTTTTCAACGCCAAGAACCACTAAAGTGGCCGTGTGTTGTCCTGCCTACCACGCCAGCAGCCACTAAAGTGGTCATCGAGTATGTTGTCAAAGTAACTGTCTTGCTGACAAATAAGATTTATTTTCGTTGTTCATTAGTAGAGATACAGGCGTGTATGTCACAATTTGATACGAGATGAAGGCGTTCAAAAGGTTAACAATGTAATCAGAATACCTGTGATATAAGCCTGTTGAGGTTAGCATAAGACGGCCGCTCGATGGACAGCCGGCGGCGGCAGATCTCGTAGATGGCCTCGTTGTCGACCATGAACGCGCAGTCTGAGTGCGAGATGGTGGCGTGCGTCGTCAGCACGGCGTTGTACGGTTCCACCACTGCTGTCGACACCTGGTGATAAAACTTAGGGTCAACCCTTGTAGTTATACCTCGAACAGTGGTAATACAATGTATGAAACAAACGCATACACAGTCTTAGCTCGTGTATGTCATGCTTTTGTGAGTGATATAAGACATGCCAATGTAAAAGTAGTTGTCTTATCTAGTAAACAACTTTCTAACCTAAAAGTACACGTATTCTATTGTAAACTGCCATACGTATTTGTCTATACCAAAATACCTGAGTCCGTATTTGTGCAGTCTGTCTGTAGTGATTAGTAAATTACTTAATTTTGAATCAAGGAAACTGCAGTTTACAATAGAAAACGTGTATTTTAGGTTAGAAAGTTGTTTACTAGATAAGACAACTAAGGATGAATGGACCGTAAAAGGGTACCTACTTTCGGCGGGAGGGTGTGCCCATACTGTACGTTAGTACTATTTTATTACATTGTGCTTCTGGGTTACTGAGATAAAGATATTAATATCTTACTTTGCATGAATGTACGTATAAATAAAAATAATAATTTATGACGTGCAAATGAGATGTAGTGCTAACAATGTGTCAATTATTGGTAATTTATGTTGACCTTAATTTCCGGGTATTCTAAACGAGCTGTTCAGCTATTTAGGGTATTTATAAGCAGAAATAGCTAAAAGAGATGTTCAGAATTACTTTTTGCAAGCAAAAAGGTGTGCTGCGAATTTGGAGCAATTGCCGAAATTGACGATCTTCGATGTTTACATTAGGCCGACCGGTTCTGAATGTCCTGGGTGGCTATGATGGTCCCATTTTTATCGTACTACGTGTCATTTTCGCACTTACATACTTGTTAAGGTGCATTCAGATCAAGCGATCATTCGCTTTTCTAACCTCCCACTCTACGAAATTCGATCGTTACACAAAACGTGATTGCTTGATTTCGTAGAGCGGGGGATAGAACAGCGAATGCTCTTTTGGTCTGAATGCACCTTTAGAACCTGACTACGACAACGACGAACGTTTAAACACGGTACCATCATAACTATCATTAAGCCTACGTACTGACCCTATTAAACAACAATGAGTCCTGTCGAAAAGACTGACCTGTGGAGCTGGATATATGGCAAATTCGAGCTTGCTCTTCTTTCCGAACTCTTCAGAGAGGCTCTCCATCAACAGCGACGTGAATCCGGAGCCGGTGCCGCCGCCAAATGAGTGGAACACGAAGAAACCCTGAAATGAACATTATCTTCAGTATCATGCTTCACTTTCACCGGTCACTGATACTCGTAATCTCGTATAAGTCACATTGAGAAAGTTTTTGTGCTTCCACAGAGATATCGCGTCCGTGAGCGGTGTCTATGTGTGCGTTTGCGCGAGCGGTTCTATATTGATTGACTTCTGATTCTATTGGGCCGACCGAAATGAGAAGAAAAAAATATTTAAACTTTTACACCGTAAAAGGTGATTTTTTTTTACAAAAACTTTAATTACAAGTACTAGACCTTTGTCTTATTTACCAGACTCTCTGATTTTATACTTTTTGGTAATGTGATCTTTTTCTTTTTGTAAGAGTTTTTTTTTGGTAATTTTAGGGTTATTCCCATATTATGAAAGCAGTTTTTCAGTCGGTGAAACAATTAATAAAGAACTCGAATACAAGCAACCAAAACCAACAGCCAGTATTAAGTAAGTATTCACTTCATTCATAAAAATTACGATGAATTATCAGTTTTTAAATATTAGATTATTAGAAAATATTTTGAGTTATTCCATAAAAAAACTTGTCAGGTTTACTAAATCAAGAATACCATTAGCTGACCAAACAGCATTCCGTTTCTGGTAACAGCAACAGAGAACGATACGAGTAAGTAGTTCATTTCAACTATACCCCAAAACCAGTGGCGTAATTACTACCATCTGGGGCCTGTGGCAAATTATTTTGATGGGGCCCTGTCAGTAAAAATCGTGGCATTGTACTCGGTTTAATTTTAAATTTAAATTCACTGCCTCTTGGGCCGGGGACCTCTTGGGTCGGGGGCCCGTGGCATTTCGCCAGCCCTGCCACCCTATTACGCCACTGCCCAAAACTACCTACACCCAAAAGATGTAGACTAATTCCTTATCTCACTGTACCAGCTCGCAATTGGTTACCTGCAGCCCAGTGCACTGGTCAGCCAGCTTCCTGATCCGCTCCATGACCGGTCCGAGGATCTCGCGGCCCGTGGAGTAGTGTCCTCGCGCGTAGTTGTTTGCGGCGTCCTCCTTGCCCGTGATCAGCTGCTCCGGGTGGTACAGCTGGCGGTAGTCGCCGGAACGGATCTCGTCTGAAATATGACGATATTTTCCGCGTTGAAATCTTAGAATGGTAAGCTATTTTGTCGGCGATTATAATAATAGTAAAGAAGCTTAATAATACGTTGTCTACTAAGGGTCTCACCAAACCAATCGACGCGGAGTCGGCTTTCGCCGAGTGTTTTACACCACACTATTCGCATTTAGCCGATCGACCGTCTCCGCGGTTGAAAACCTGCGTTAAGCAGTCTCAGCCTCCTTACGGCCGTAGAAACGCTCGATCGGCTGCGATTTGCTATCGCGACAGTTGTAAAGCGGCGGTCGGCTCTCCCGTGCTCCGTCCTGCCGTCGAGACGTCCGACAGCACGCGTACAGCCGCCGAGTCCGACGAACAGATAGATAGGACAGCGGATGATCGGCAATCGTAAATCGCATTTTTGGAGACTAGTTGTTAGTAACTAGTTTCAAATTGAATAGACGTGTATGATTACGACAGTATTACTTCGTGTTGTCAGATCTATTGCAGATTTTAATGTGGGTAATAATTCAAATGAATAAATACAAACGCATCAGTAGCTACTTCGGCCGTCATCGGCTCTTTTCGGCCGTCGAAGACGCTGAAGGGCTTCCGCCAGCTCTGACCGGTTCTTATCGTAGGTACTCGGCCGTGATCGGAGCCGTTCAACTCTTTCCGGCACCGTACGGCGGTATTAGGAGATTTAGGAATGCGAACGTGTGCGTTAGGCTACAAACGGGGTCGTACGAATGCGAACAGCTTTACGGCAAAACGCCGTTTTCCCGTCGAAAGACGTCGTTTCGCGTGGGCCGAGCCGATTTACGATGTCCTCGCTCTTATTGCGTTGACATAAAGCTTTTTCCGTACGCGATTAGCCGAAACGGCGTCGACTAGTCTGGTGAGACCCTAAGACTAAGGGACTATTGAGTCCTTGATGCTAATTCATTCCTCTCACCTACCACGATCAGTTTAGGACCTAAACTGAATCGAAATGTGTCAGTTTTATAGAATGGCGGTCAAAAACTGACAAGCCGAACCTAATCTGAATCTCATTTCAGGGACCATGGTAGCCTCTGAAAACTGTTCTGAAGACGCACGTCTTTGGTATGTCAAAGTGTTGATCATGTTCTCCAATCTGCCCTTAAAGAGTGCCATTGATAGGCCGTAGATAGCGGACATTTTTGACCGCTAAGTAGGTAAGTAAGTAAGGTTCAATCGCAAAGAGTCATGGTCTTAGTCAGTTTAGATTCCATGTTTGAGGCACTGACGAATCCATTTTCCCTCTATCTGCTTCCGAGTAGAACGTGTTGAACTACGAACAAATAAAACATGGAAGCCGCACGCTATACTAAATTGCCTTTCAAAAACGGTCCTGAATTTTAGTTGACAAATGTCACCCTCTCTTCAATGCATCACGGCAACGAATTTCAATGTGAACCAATAAAAACTTAAACTGCCATTTAAAAATACTTGTGATTGGTCCGTCAAAGTTTTGATTGGCTATATTCTATAAACATTTGTCAAAGATGTTGCGCCGAAATATGCGCAGTGTTAACAACAACGCTATGTCCTGCCCATCTTGGCACAATTGAACAATTGTTTATGGGGGCATTTTTGATCTGTCGTTAGACGTCCATGTTATATTATGGTCGCAGGTGTTGAAGCAGAAATCCGAAGATCTTGGGTCTGACCCGCCAGCGTCCCGTCTGGCCGGATCCGGTGCCAGAAGCATTTCCAAGCATTGTCATAAAACGCCCAGAAACAAGCTAAAAACTATAGCTTCTAAAAACTCACCAATAACAGTAGGCTCAAGGTCCACCATCACAACCCTTGGCACCATCTTCCCTCTATCCGCTTCCGAGAAGAACGTGTTGAAGCAGGAATCCGAAGATCTTGGGTCTGAATCGCAGAGCGGCAGCGTCCCATCAGGTCTGATCCCGTGCTCGAGGCAGTACAGCTGCCAGCAAGCCACGCCCATCTGCACGCCGGCCTGACCCACATGCACGGAGATGCATTCCCTCTGCTCGCGTGCAATAAGGTTACACGTATTTTACTCGCATTAGGAAAGCGCTGGCCATTCAAGCATGGGGGAAGGTAAAATATCTACGTAAGGCTTTCAAAGAATATCACCTCAACTGTGGAGACTGCCCGAAAGGTCAGTCTCCACAGTTGAGGTGGAGTGGAGGGTCCCGAAATGTCATCAATGTAAATGGAAATTAAAATTTTCATGGTTTAATTTGCAGTACATTTTCGACAGACAACATACGAGGGGATATAATTCTAGGCCTACAGCCACGTATTTGCTTTGTTTGGTTGAGCCTTATTCCCTTGTAAAATAATTGTGACAGCTGGTAACTACAGTTACCGAAAGCAAGTGCGTGGATAGACAGCCCTACACTGATCTCCTGTTCAGAACTCTAGGCCTTTTTACTGGCTGGAGTGAAGGAGGGTCAGTTTTGGTTCATTATGACGTTTGACATTGAATGTCATATTCAAAATGTCACTGAAAAAAATCTAATGCCTATGCAGTACAGCGTTACTTTAAGATATAGGTACTGAAATAAATGCGTGTATTATGCACATGGATGCTTGTAAATATAAGACAGTACAAGTTTGGTATTATTTTAGAATTTAAAAAAATGTGGGTAAAAAAGATTCTCTAATCTGTATAGTGCTATACAATACGAGTAAGATACTAGAGCATGTCAAAATGGGTGACTTGTTATGAGTCCTTTAGGTTTTCAAGAGCCATGAAAATATCAATTTCACAAAGAGATTAATGTAAATAATACAAACATTAACACTACAAATACAATATAACAAACATATAAAATACTTATAACGAATGGACATAAGACGAGCATAGGGGTCAGATGGTATGAGCAAAAATTACACAGAAAGACTTACCATGATTAATACTTAAAATTTTGGTAGATCCGTTGTAAAACACTATAAAAAAATGTAGAAATAAAACTAATTTGTAACAAAAAATGGAAAATGGACTGAAATTTTGAAAAAAAATGCGGATCTGTCTCCGCCTGATGAGCTGTTCGGATTCTCTGTTTTTTATTCCTTGTTTGAATTTATCAAATTTTGTGAACTGCCAAAAATTTGTAAGTCACCAGTATGTTAAAAAAGGTATCATACTTGTGGACATCAACGAGGTTTGTATAATTATATTTGTACGCAACATTTATTAAAGATATACGTAAATTTATAAAACAATATTAAGTTGCACATGCCTGTTGTATAAATTACCAAACTCAGTATCAAAATGATCACTTCAGTATCCAATCCCGCAATACGTTCAAATTAACAAAATTATATAATAATGGTAATTTCCCATAAAGAAGTTGTCAATTTTGTAGAATTGTGTGCTCGTAAAGTTTTGTGATAGGCCACAAATTAGATCACGCAACTTTAGGTGTAATTTAATTATATTATTAGGTACCTATTTTAGTGACACTACATTAAATCCTCCATGTACAATGCGTGTTTTAGCAAAAACATTCCACTTTGTCGACAAAGATCGCTCTCATTATTATAAGTATATATTTATATGGATGTAACGCTGTTTTCAAGCCCATATTCGATATTTGTTCAAACTATTTTTGCCTCTGAACTTGGAGGATGAAGTTTAGAGTTAAAACGAGGGTGCAAAGTGGCACAAAGGCACACAAGTGGTAGGGGTGCCCGACTATTAACTTGCTTTCGCTTGATTTATATTGAACTCTATTACCTAGGCAACAAGGGTGGCTGCAATCAAAGGCGGTATTCACTAAGGGTGCGCGAGCGAGGGTTACCAGTATAAGTTAACCTTAGAACAGGGGCCCATTTCTCGAAAGCTTGTAACTTGTAATACAAGAGGAAGTTTCTTTTTGACACCATAAGTTAGATAAGGACTTCCGCTTGTATTACAAGTTACAAGCTTTCCAGAAATAGGCCTCAGGTCGTCGTTGCCGCCGCGTTCATGTCAAGTATGCAAGTGCAAAAGTCAGACATAGCACTAGGAACAGTGTAGATAGCGTTTAAAGGTGCGTTCAGACTACTTCAGACCAAGCGAACATTCGCTATTCTAACCTCCCACTCTACGAAATTCGATCGTTACAGTCACGTCTAATAATATGTATACATTTCGGAACGTATGTCAAAGGCATAAGAATCAAAATCGTATACATATTATTAGAGCTGACGTACATGCGTTAAGCATCACTCAAGCTTACATCGATACATTTTAGGTTCCAACGGTTTTTCATTGTAAATATGTGTAATTGACGTACATCCCTAAGTTCCAAGTTGTAAGGACCACCATCTGACCAAACGTCGGCAAGCAAATGGAATAGCATTTTTGGCTGCAACCGACCCTCTAGATTTTCATTCCCGTAGCTCTACCATGAGATTCCGCTACGTTATTATCGCGCGTTTGCTTTCTATCCATCCCGCTCTTACTCGCGTATTGGTGCGAGTGCGAGTGAGTTGGATAGAAAATAAACGCGCGATAATAGTAGCTCATGGTACGGCTACATAGTGCTTAGACAAGTTGCCAATCGCTAGCGCTTCATCGTCAATCGTAAGCGAAAGACAGCTAACTGTCTTTTTCGCACTAATATGAAAGAGTGACAGAGAGGGAAAACTACGATGCGCTACTAAGCGTTAGCGATTGGCAACTTGGCTAAGCATCCAGGTATCTTCGCTACTGGCCTACTACCGCGAAAATCGAAATTCGTAAATTTCGAGGATTTTTCTCTGTCACTCCAACGCAGGCGTCGTTAGAGTGAGAGAGACAAATCCTCGAAATTTACGAATTTCGTTTTTCGCGGTAGGGCCGCTGTACCCGTACCATGAGCTGCCGCCGCGAACTTGTTTTTAACCGACTTCAAAAAAAAGGAAGAGGTTCTCAATTCGAATGATTTTTTTTGTTGTATTGTATGCATGTATGTATGTAAATTCTTTATTGCACACAAATAAAACAGGTAAAAAAATACACAACAATTCAAAAAGGTACAAGGGCGAACTTATCCCTGTAAGGGATCTCTTCCAGTTAACCTTTGAGCAAAAGAGAGAACTATATGAAACAAGAGATAGACAAACACACGTTTACAGTGCGTGATTTGAATGACTACTGTAAATATACTATATTACCTACTATGCTTAATTCGTACATAAACTACACATATAGTTATAATGTAAAATACATATACTACATATCTATAAATAAAATAAAATACTCAACCATTTCACAAACTGTCGGAGAGCCACAACTTCTTCAGACCGTTCTTGAGTGACGTTACAGACTGAGCCTGTCTGAGGGTGTATTGTATGTTACCGGATATCTCCGAGAATTGTGAACCGAATTTAAAATTTATTTTTGTGATCGAACGTGTATTACCCCGAAATGGTCCCGTTGGCACCAAGTTGGGGTCTGATGATGGGATCTTGGATACATGTATGGCGCTTTTGGTAATTTTCATTCATCTACAAGAATTTGCATTCAGAAAGTAGGATTTGAGGAAACCAATCTTGGAGAAATCGGTTGAGTCGGTTTTTTAAATTTTTTATTTGGTAATTATGATTATCTACCCGCTTGCTCGCTAGGTAAGTTAAGGCATTAAATTCCTACGAGCGGGATGGGTAGAAGTATTTTTTTGCGAATTCGTGGCTGGTCCCATATCAAAAGATGATCAATTCAGTATGACTTATAAACAAGTACCTATATACAGGTTGATTTTTATTCACCGGCCATAATCTGAGGTTATGAGAACTTTTACTATGGTACCGATATCCGACACGAAAAAAAAAACCGATGTTCCATTTCGCGTACTAAAGTAATAAATATCTCAGGGAATCAGAAAATGATTATAGAACATCAGATTTTTTCTTGAATCAGATCTCGGTCCCATAGTAAAAGTTCATCAATATGATCTCAGAATTAACCCTCTAAAGTTTGGCCGGTCATTAAAAACACATTTATTTTTATTTTATCAATTTTTCTGCCCTCCGGCCGGCAAACGACGCATTGCCGGCTGCGCTAAACTACGTTGACGTTGCTGCCTGCCGGCTCCGTTGAGCAGAATAATAGTATATACGTCTCGGCCGTTAAATGGAAAACCCTCGGATCACATGTTTGTCTACAATTATACGTCATCCGAGACATTTCCCACTTAAACGGCCTTGGCATGTAATCCTAATCTACTATTATATCCTGTGTGCGAGGTTATTAGTGAATCAGGAAACACCGTGTATCCACAAGCAAAGCAAGCGGATCCACAAAACAACAGTACAAACCAGTACCTATAAATCAAGTTCCACCTCTTTACCACATAATGAGCGTAACATAGTCATTGTAAGTCCTTGTAAACACGCTTCAAGTCTCAAAACAAAACGGCTTAACTGACAAACAGAAAACAATCCGAAAGAAATAAATAATAAAGGTTGATTTGCAAATCGTCGAGATAGTGCAATACCATGTAACTACCAAAGCAGATAGAGTTCAAATATCAAACAATTGACACTCAAATTTGCCCTAATTGAATTTGTTAGTTACGCGGTATTGCACTGTACCCGACGATATGTAAACTGCCTCTTAAGCTTTTTTAAGGGTATGTTTTAAGTGTGGATTATTTTGAATATTTAATTGTGTCATTGTTGGTTGTGCACGGTGGTTAGGGCGAATAGCAGTGCGTTGTAAATGTTGTAATCGATTTGGTACGCTGCGGAAATGCGTGGTCATTCCGTAATTTATCATGTGGGTTTGTTTGAAAACATTCATTAACATAACAAGAACTCAGTCAAAGTGGGAATTGTGCAATATTTGTACAGATTTTAAATAAAAATTCGCAAGAAATAAATTGTGCGAACATACCTACCTAACAAATACACCTCATTTATCTACTAATATGTATTGTTCGTAACAAGGTGCAGAGAATAGATAAAAATAGTACAAATAATTAACATTATAAAACTAATTAAAAAGGTAGATATATATTTCTATAATAAAACAAAAATCATCACAATCACTGTAAATATTTGATGTAACCAGTATACAATCAAAATTATAAAAGAATAAATGAATATTAAAATAAAATAACATAAATCCATTAATTATAAAATAAAGCTAATAATAAGCGTTAATTAATTTCACCAAACGTTTTAGTTTTAATACACTTTTATCGCCGGTTTCTTCACTTAGAGCATTAGGCACTGATCCCACTGCGAGCTAGTAAGCTACAAGCTTAAGACTAGAAAAACAAAAGCGAGCAAGATAAGTGAGGGACAAGCGCTCCCGTGTAAATAAAAGAGACACAGCTATATTTATAGCCGCTCAGCGAGTAACTATAAACATCGCCTTGTCTCTTTTGTTGACACAAGACCGCATTATTTTGTTCGTTTCTATAGCTGATAGCTCTGCTTCATCTCTTGCAGTGGGATCAGTGTCTGATACTTATTTTATTGTCACTAAAGGAGTTTCGATTGTTTACTTCTTCTTCTTCTTAGCTTTCTCCTTTCCTCCTTTTTTAGGGGCCTCTTTTAATGCAATTGGTGCAGGCTCTGATTCTTTCTGAGGCGGCGGCGGCGGAGGCAGCTGCCTTTCCGGCCATTTCCTCTTCAAGTATTCCGCCATTGTAAATAAATCGATTCTCTTACCCCCTTTCTTTGCCTGTGGCGCAGGGTACAAGGCATGCAACTCGAATAAAAGATCTTCATCTAATGCAACACCTGCGAATTTTATCTGATAACCAAAATCCTTTAACTCCATCGTTTTCATCCCTTGCTCCAGCAACTGGTAAACTAGAAGCGCTATATCTACCGGGCGTTTCTTAGGCTTCTTGCATATAAACTCTATTCTATTTAGTATGGTCTCTCTCGGATCTGGACCACTTCCTTTGTACGTCCCTTCCACATACCCGTGCGTTACTTTAACGTTTTGTTTAAATGGTAATTCCATCATAGCTTTTAACAGTCGTAGAAATTGGCCGTTCACATTTATGCCATCCATGTTCAAAACTTTTATTTTCACCACTTTTAGCTGTAATTTCTTAATAAATAATACGGAATCTACCGCCCTGATTGGATTGTATGAAACATCATAAGTGACCATTTTCCTTGGCTTAGCCATGCCTATCGTCAAGTCTATTACCGTTTCTGTAGTCGAGAACTTGTTATTGCTGATGTCTAAATGTTGCAAATTTTGAGCTTTGAAAATTTTCTTTATTCCTCCAGATGCTTTGGGGCCACTTAAACTATTCCATGACAAGTTCACATAATGGATGAAAATACTATTCGCTAATTCACCGAGTAGATTGGTGAGTCCAGAAGGGAATGAGTAGAGGAAATTGCGGGATAAGTCGAGATGTGTTAAACTGTTGTTCCACTCTAAGGCTTCAGCGAGGGTCTGGATGCTTTTGCCGGTGATTTCGTTGTTGGATAGATTTACTTCTTGGACATCAGAGCCGGAGAACACAGCGTGAGCGAAGTGTTCGACACCATCGTCGCCGAGCTGGTTCCGACTCAGGTTCAGCACCTTTAAGGCCCTGTTCGTCGGTAGTCCTGCGCACAATCTGTGAATTCCACTGACTCCGATCCTACACCCAGAAAGATTTAATTCAGTTAGCGCTGTATTCAACTTCAGCATTTCTCCTAAATGGAAGCAAGCATCATTGTTGAGAAAATTTTCTGTCAGATCGATGACGGTGAGAATCCTATTGTTCACCAGACTTTTAGCCATAGCTTGGACGCCGTAAGGATTGACGGAGTAGTAGCTAAGATCTGCAATGCCTCTTCGGAGCGCTTTGTAGAAGATGCCGACTGGGCATTGGTTCATTTCTTTGCATAAGTCTAGATATAGTTTTTGGCCGTCATTGGGGTAGGTGGGCTGTGGTGGGGGGCCGATGAGTGCGTCCGATATTCCAGGGTCATGAAGGCTGGGATAGCTGTAGTAGACGTGTCTTAACATTTGGCTGTCGGATTGGGTGACAACGGCAGCACAGATTTCGCCGCTGCCCGGGTCGTACAGCCCCCGGTCGTAAAGCGCTCTCTTCTGGTTCGTAACATATTCGCTGTAGAGTGAAGACCATTCTGACCGGGATGGCTCCTCGGATTCCTGCTCTTCTTCGACTTCAACTTGTACTACCTCTATTGATTGCATTTCTGAAGTGCTATGGGACATATCGGCGGTTTCTCTAAAAGGCGTGTATTAAAAAATCATATAAACATTAAAATTGTATTAAAATAAATTACATTACAAAATTAATCTCATAAAGAAGTAAATTAAAGACAGTTCAAAAATGTCAAAATGTATGTCAATGGTTTTTTTTTATTATTATTAGGCAGCTTTCATACCAACGAAAAAGCGAAAAATGTTGCCACAAAAATGTCTTTACCAAACTCAAAAAAGTTTTACTTATTAGTTAGCTGTTTCTTTGCACAGGATGTTAGCAAAATGGTGAGACAAGATAATGAACATGAATCTATTAATGATTTTGAACAATATTTTCTATGGAGCCTAATATGGTGTGTGGTAGTTACGTTACGCACGCTATACCTATATCTTATTAACTTTCTTCCCTTTACAGACAAACTCTTCGACAATGAAAATGGTGACATTTACCTATATCAACCCCTTCAACAAGTCTCAGGGATCCCTTGTCTGCCTAGTCAGCCTAGTATAAGTTCCGAAGTAACCGTAGATCGTAGTAAACATGCGCAATCGGAGCTCACGTGTTAAGTTGGTCAATTCTCATTGGTGACTTTTAGTAAGCCATTGGCTATATTTAAGTACCAGAGTAACTCTATTCTACGATACGTTTCAACATTGAATTTTAAATGGTTTTGAGTTAGTTTACATTTGGATGAGATTTGTAATCATATTTCCTCGCGATAGTGAGGAGAAAAAAGTTGTATTACACTTGGCGGCAAAGTTTGTTCAACTCTCGTGCCTTGAGACCTTCGCAATGCTCAAGACTCCAGTTTTTGAACCACTCGCTACGCTCGTGGCTCAATTTTGTAATCTTTCGCTATCTCAGTTCTCAATATTGGCACGACAGTTAAACAACAACTTTGCCCCCTTGTATAATACATAACTACCTATTTAAATCGACACGAGTTACGAATTTCCTTCTCGCATGTGTAGGTATTACTTCGGAGGGTATCTAAACGTCGTACCATACACGTGCGAAAAAGAAATTCGAAACTTCATCTTTTTCGCACTTGTATCGTAACGTACTATTTAAAAAATCTATACAATTGAAAATAAAATGACAGGACGAAGGCCCAAATAATGTCACATTCACATCCGACTGCGCCAACGCCGATCTGACAAATGGCCGACGAGGGGAGATGTCAGATAGTGTCAGATATCCTGTCAGATGAGATACAGCTTCACAATGACCGCTAATGTGCTCTGATAACATCTAAAGGGGATTTGGAATATTTAATAATAGTTACCGGTTGGAGTGCCAAGGATCACCAGTTTTGAGGAAAATTATCAGAGTAGCCAACATAAGTAGGTACAGTCAAAGACAAAATAAGGTGTAGATACACAAAAATGTTCAAGAATATGTCCCAGTGCACTCTAATTCTGTGTTATTATAAGAACGTCGTAACATATATATTTATGAGCGGATACTTTCGATACTTATTTTTGCACTTGACTGCACAGTCCAAGTAATGTCAACAAAAAATGTGTTCTACCACTTACCGACTTTATTACCACCAAAAAGAGTTGAAAAATGTTAGACTTCATTTTCACTCTACCAAACAAAGGCATAAATGAACCGCTAAGGTATTTTGACATGTATTTTAAAGACAAGGCAGACTCTGCCTCTGACTTTGCTGTGGTCGCAGGCAGAGTCTGCCTCTGGTGTAACGTCATGCCCGAAACGTCAGGATATAATTAAACGTAAGTTTACGCGATTAAGACCCGTTTGTCCTTAACATATGAGTGATAATTGTGAAAGTTTAAATCAGCATTTTGACTTTGCTCACCTTGACTTATCTGTTTGGCCGTAGTGTTGATACGTAGAGTATACCTAAATGCACTAAGTTCTCAAATTTTCTTGCACAAGCAAATTGGGGCACATAGTCGTATGGTATTATGCAAATAATACTACGTAGGTGTTTCTACGAACATACAATTAAACAGTTAAACTTAAGCTCACGTTTATTTACTCACGCTCAGCGCTTGATAATGGAGACCTAGGCTCTCCTAAAACATGTCGCGCGTAGTTACTAAATATACACGTGAGTTTAACCTTTCAATTACATTTTAGTGGTATTAAGTCTCTCTATAAAACTATCATTAGGCATAAAATTAGTACTTGACAGGGAGAGCTTTCTGTATACTCTTGGATTTGAAACCGTCGACCAAAACATTCTTAAATTGAAACAAATTTAAATTTATTTTAATTTTGATAAGGATTTAATTAAGAAGAATTGGCAGTGTGGTGACGGCAGAAAGAATACATTTGTCACCACCCCAACTCCTCCTGCGGGTGTCGTAAGAGTCGACTAAGGGGTTGAAGTGTCACTGACCATATTTGATTAAAGATTGATGATGGGCAGCAGCGTCATCATAGTGGACACATTACTGCGATCGCCAATCCGCTTGCCCAGCGTGGCGATTATGGGCATTTACCTCCTAATGCGTCCGCATAGTTAATAGGAGAGGCCTACGTCCTACGTCCAGCAGTGGACTATCATAGGCTGATGATGATGAGATAAGAATGTTTCTATTCTACAGTTTAAAATTTAAGACAAACAATTTATAACAAAAAGGATGTTTCTAGTCTGTTCAAAGTTCAACAGTATACAGTTATACATTATACACATACGAGTAGGTTGTAAGATTTAGTATTAATAAGTCTTAAGGAAATATTGTAGTGCCCCTCAGGGTTTCATAGCTGGACACATAGAATGTATGACCTCATCTTGTATTACCTTTGAAAACTGATTACTGATAACTGTCTCTGCCAAGTTCCAATTATAATAGAACTGTCATAGCTATTTTTATTTTATTTACTCAGCAAAGCACATCAAACGCAAGCCACCATTGACACGCGTTATAACTACGTCACTAAATCACAAACGAAATAAAGTCAACCGGCTCTTTTGTGTTTCAGCAAACTTACATCTGCACTTGCAGAAATCACCACCGACTACTTCCCCTTTCATTTATAAGCCGACGTTTAAAATTCTATGATTCGGTAACTGTATGGCTATGTTGGTTTTTGAGTATGATTGTGAGTTTGAAAAAGGTCGTATGCGCCGTGTATTCTGTATGTTTTTGTGACTTTTCTAGCCGGGAGGGTAATACGTCACCTGGTGTTGGACCTATTGTCCTCACCCTCTATTGGTCCCTGAGTCTCTGCTCCCCAAAGATTTAATTACTGTAGTTGGTGATCGGCCGCTACTGCTCTGGAGAAAATAAGGGAAATTTATATCGTCGACCGTAGGTTCAATTAGGGTAAGGGACAAAATGGCGAAAATGAGTTAAGTATACAGTTTTGTTCAGAATTTTGCGCTCTTTCGAATGGTGTATATAAAAAAATTCTAGCTTTAAAAAAATGTTCCTTACCCTATTTTTTTTTAGGGTGTACCGGATCAAAATAGCTCCTAAAAATAAAGTAATTAGAAAAAAATTCTACACAGCTACTAAGAATTAGTGTAATGTACGTAAGCAACCGAATTTAAACAAGGTAACCGGCCTTGCACTTAGGGAATGACCCTTACACGGTTTATTTTTGATGAGAAAATAACAAAAGTGTTATTACGCTAATAATTTTGGAATCGAAAAAAAATATTTTGCCGATACCCTAAAGTGATTGCGTGTTGTATTGAAATAATTGTTCCTTACTTTAATTTGCTCGCATAGTAATTTATACGATGTGTGCGTTATGCTATTTTTTTGTATGTTATGTTTAAACTTTATACTTGACAGAATATTTCTTTGACGGAATGAATGAATAATTTAATATTATTATAGATACTTAAATACATACGGGTAGACAGCCATGACCAAGGAACAAATATTTGTGATAAATAAAGACACAAATAATGCCCTCGCCGGGATTCGAACCCGAAGTAGTGTAGCTTTAAAACTGGAAGTACATTCAAAAGTGCTTTTGCTATGCTTATTCGAATAAAAAAAAGTTTGCGTTGACTTTGACCATGTTGTGCAGAGTTGCTGCTAGGAAGACTCAAGATTTTGTAGAAATCATTACACAAGTCTACGAACAAATAATACATAGAAGCCGCCTGCCATACTAAATTGCCTTTCAAAAACGGCCCTGAATTTTACTTGACAAATGTCACCTCTTCAATGCATCACGGTATTGAATTTCCATGTCGACCTAGAAAAACTTAAACCGCCATTTAAAAATAGTTGTGATTGGTCCATCAATGTTTTTATTGGCCATATTCTATAAACATTTGTCAAAAATGTTGCACCGAAATATGCGCGGTGTTAAGAAAAGCGCTATGTCCTGCCCATCTTGGCACATTGAACACGTTACACGTCCATGTTATATAATTATTAGTCACAGACACAAGTGATCACGTTCAGATATATGAAATCTATTGTGTAGAATCGCGACAAGGCATGAACAAAAAAATATCCTAATTAAAGGGGTGTTCTGCGCAGTATGCAAAATATACAAACTAAAATCAATTTCACCATTTATTTCCCAATGATACGCCATTTTTATTTCATACATGCTTATTAAAAATTAGAAACAATACAAGTACTTATAATATCGAAGACTTAAAAAACTCAAAGCTAATATTATATGAATAAAAATTATATAAACAAAATCTGTATAATAGGTAATAATAAAATATGAAGTAATTTCTTCGAACTCTTTACTTTGCCATCATTTCTTATCCAAGGCTTCCGATAACAAAGTTCATTAAGTAAATTATAAAATGGAATTATAGTGTTTTCAACCGACTTTAAAAAAGGAGGAGGTTCTCAATACAACTGTTTGCGATTTCGATGGTTCTTTTTTTATTCGAAAGCTGATGGTCCTATTATAATTTGGTCCAGTTCTGATAATTATAAGTCTTAATTGGCATTAAACATGTGCATTGTGCACGACAATTGGATGAATAACTCGATACCACGTCAACCGATTTCCATAAATATTTTTTTAACCGACTTCAGAATAAACCGAGTTAGTCCCGTTGGCATCAAGTTGGGGTCTGATTATGGGATCTTGGAGATATCGGTTGAAGTCGGTTTTTTTTTTTATAATTATTGATATCGTTTGTCATGCAGAACTCTTCGATCGGGAAACATTATCATATCAGAGACCACGTTACTCATGGTCGAATTTTTCATGGCCATGTTTTTGGGGGGTGTACATTGCGTACAAGCCATGTCACCCCCACGCATCGTGTCCTCGCAGTATATCTGTTGACCATCGCAGCGGCTGAAGCCCGAGTACCCCTCTTGCTGGCAACATTTTCCTTTAGGTTCAGGTTTGCCTTCATCTGTTCTTTTAGTTGTAGTTATTATCAGTCTGCGGGACGTTTTGGTTAAGCGTAAAGTGGTACCGGTACCACAGAACAATTAGAATATCGATAAGCACTCTCGATAAGTTTTCTGCACCACCTACTACCTACATTTTTGTAATCGTGTCTCCACTACCCAAAAGGTTGTCTGGAAGAGATCGCTTTTTAGCGATAAGGCCGCCTTTTGTGACCTCTGTTTTTTGTATTTCTTTTGTTTTGTGAACTTTTGTTCTTTATTACGTGTGAGGTGTGCAATAAAGAGTTTTGTATTGTATTGTACTCTAGTTCACAATCGAACTATTTCAGTCACTTTTTTATGTCTCTGGTTTTTATGGGTATATTCACCTATACGCTTAGAACATGATTGGTGCGACAGTATGTCACAGCGAGATATATTTCCCGTCTTTTACTTAGTGTACGAATTACATAATGCGACATAATATTATTCTCATTTATACTAGTTAATTGAAATAATCCAAGTTATAATACTATACCTGTTAAAAAAGTTTATTATAATTTATGTTATGAATGATAAAAATGATTATTATTTGTGTTAAGACTGTCAATTATTTTTTAGTAAGTTATGTTTAACTGATAAAGATCTGTTAAAAAAGAAAAAAGTACATTATTTAGGTTTCTTTCTGTCATAATTAGATAATTACTGTGTGGTAAAACTATCAAACAAAATAACTTACTTTTTACCTGAATACTCAAACGAAATTCTGATCAGCTTTATGTATGTATCTTTGTTTATTTTTTGACAAGAAATAAATATTATCACCAAAATAATTATGTTTCATTCCAAGAAAAAACTTAGCGTAGGTACAGGTTAGGGAATAAGACATTTCAAGTAAACCACACAAACAATAGGACTTGAATTTCCTATACACGTTTAGACAAAATAACTTATTTTTTTTCTTATATTTCAAAACGGATCATCCTTACGCTAAAACTCACGTAGCATATTTTTATAAATACACTATCTTACATTATTTTGCTTTAATTAAAAAAATCATTAAAATACCCTTACTTTAATTTTTTTTAATGATATTGGATCTGTAAATCGAAGTCAAATTAGCGTAAGGGACATGACTAGAAATCGCTACGAGTGTAATCGACGTTATTAATGAAACACATTAGAGTAACGGACACCAATTTTCCTTATTATTAAGTCTACGTAAATAAATACTATTTAAGCGGAAAGAGCACCAAAATATAAGAATACGTGTGAAATCGGAGCCAGGAAAGGTCAAATACAATAAAAGTTATGAGCGAATAAGCAGAAAAAAAAACTTTGTTGGGCTCTCCTGTAAAGTCGTATTTTGTCCCTTACCCTAATTGAACCTACGGTCGACGATATGTTCGATTTATAAAATGTTTGTTTGCCTAGTTTGTAACAATAGTAACGGATTTTAGCCTCGTTGAAGACGAACTAATATAATAATTCATAATATATCTACTGAATAGGAGAAATGTTTCGATAACTGCATAGAAAAGAGCTTTTCAAAACTGCGTTTAAACGAGTAGCTTAAAAAACAATAAACAGAGTACGGAATTTGGGGGAATTAGAGAAGTTTTCGTGATTTTAGCTTATGTGAATGAACACATACTGATCCTAGAAGAAGTAATTTGTATACTGTAGGCTAGGTTATTGAACTAGACGAAGGTCAAATGACTACTTGCGTGAACAGTCCGAATATATGATTATGAGTTACAATAATTAATTTTCCACCTATACTATGAAATCATCCAATCATGTAGGTACAGTCGACAATAATGTGGTCTACCACTTTTTAACTTTATTACCACTGAATAGTTGTAAACCACTTTTTTGTTGACTGTACCTACAGTATTTATGTACTATAAACGAAATAAGATAAAATTATCAAGGAAGTTACTTTGATACGAGAAGTAGCCGATTATTAGTAGCAAATGTTTCTTTACTAGATATTACTTAATTATATTTTACAAGTTACACGGCTCTATGAGCAGGCTCATTAAAATGTCGGCGAATTTTAAAATATTCCCTTTTTACCAACGAAACTGCCATCAAAATTAATATCAAATGAAACCAAATCTACATCCCTAATCCCGGTCCACGGGGAGTGATCATGAATATCAAACGTATAGTGTTTTCTATTAGGGTTGCCAACGTTCTTCATCTAACTTCAAATGGAGGGTCCACGGAAAAAAACATGCCCAGTGCTTAAAAAAATCACGGCAAATTTACACCTTACTTATTCTGTTAAAAGTGAGGTGGTTTTTCCGTCTTCTTTCCGTGGATCCTTCATATTATTTGTAGCGGTATTGGGGCATTCCATGGAAACGTGTCGTAAGTGACACTGTCTTATTTTCAATACTTTTGAGAAATTTAGTAAGCTGGGTTACGGTATAATACATATTATTATAATAATACCATATCTAGGCTTTAAGATTGACAGTGTATCCTAGCAGGGCTACTACCGCGAAAATCGCTATTTATAAATTTCGAGGATTTGTCTCGCTCTCATACTAATGACGCCTTCGTTGGAGTGACAGAGAAAAATACTCGAAATTTACGAATTTAAATTTTCGCGGTAGCAGGGTTGGTATCATATTTTATTTTATTAAGGTCGCTACCATATTGACACTCGTGAGCGTAAAAAAGTTGGTGTTCTCATGGAATGCTCCTATTATGTGTTGACAACTGACCTGACATTCTGCAATATTTAAATTTTCCCGACTCTTGTACAGTCAAGGGCATAAAATATGTATACACTTTTTTAACTTATGCCCTAAAAATAAGGTGCAAAAGTGTATACATATTATTTTTGCCCTTGACTGTACTATCATTTTTTGACTAATAGCAAAGTCATAAGACCTCTTTGACAACATAATACCTCTCCTCGTATATATTTCCTTTATTTTGTAAATACCTTAACATGAAAAAAAAAAATATTTCTTGCAAATTTCATTGTAATTTTGAGGCATGCATTCCCTTTTTGGCAGCCCTATTCCAGATAGTGATCTGATCCGGATTAAACCGGTAAAAAGCAGTCATTATTCCGCCTCCGCGGCTAAATGGGATTTTTCGTTGTGCCCACACCTCGGGGCATTGTCGGCTGTGCTGTCACTGGTCCGAGTGATTCGGATTTGCCGGTATGCCGTTTTTTACTTTTTACCATGGGATGGGCAAGGGCAAACTATCGTTACAATGAAATATTTCTGAAAAATATTTTTTAGTGCAGATGGTGCCTTTTTTAGGCTCTAGTGCGAGAAGTGTGTCATTTTACGTCAGGTCCAAAACTTCGGAGGGCCATCTGCACTAAAAAACGTCGTACGAGACACGTGCAAAATCGAAATTCGTAACTCGTGTCGATTTAAAACACTCCCTATCGGTCGTGTTTTAAAACATCGCCCCTCGTTTCGAATTTCATGTTTTTCGCACTTATATCGTATTGTACTATTTTAGTACAGATAGTACTTTTTTGCGCACTAGTGCGAATGGTTTATTTCTTTTCAAGTGGAATCTTTAGAGGGCCATTTGTATCTGTATTGAAAAATGTACGATACCCGTGCGAAAAGGAAATTCACTTCATTGTTTTCGCACTTATATCGTAATGTAGGTATTTTTCCTATAGCAAATTTTCTTTGAAAGTGTTTTAGCAGCTGTTAGCTTTTGAAAATGTGTCCGATTGGATGATACATTAATATTAATATACCTACATAAATTAAATCTAACGAAATCTACCGTGCGGTTTCAGAGGAACTTCCTCCCGCGGACGGTCCGTCGTCTGTGGAATGAGCCGAGGTTTTCCCTTTGGACTACAGTATGGGGTTCTTCAAAAGAGGAGTGTACAAGTTTTTATTGGGTCGGCAGCGCGCATGTTGCACCCCTGGGGTAGCAGGGGCCCATAGGCTACGGTGACTGCTTTCCATCAGGCGGGCCGTATGCTTGTTTGCCACAGACGTGGTATAAAAAATAATCTAACTAACCTAACCTATTTCTGAGATTGGCCCTTGTGGCATTGGACCGAGGATGCTGGCAGCATTTCCTCGCTGTATCGCACGAAACTGAAAGACAATTCAGGAAAATTACTGGGAGATAATTATCGTATCCCAGTTGGGCAGTTCCACTAAATTGAATGTGTCAAGTATCAATTGCCCATGCAGCAGCTGTATCGTTTCTCCCTTTTGTCCCTTCTGCTCATGAAGACCATAATATTGATAAGATCGAAAGGGATAAACAATACTTAGCTGTTTGCTAAGTTAGGAGACGTTTTCGAATAAGGGTTTTTTTTTATATTGGCACAACAAAGTGGCTTCACTCCACCTGATCGTAAGTAAAAAGTGGAGCCCAAATTGCGGTGGCAACGAACTGGAGACCAGCAGTAACCTGTCAGTTGTTACCGCCTTACTGGCTCGCTATATGCTTCTTCACGCTTCGTTTAAAGGGTCCCAACGTATTCGGGTTAGTCCATAATCGTGGTTATATCAATATGAAGTGCCGGGCGTGCAGTACGACACGTGTTGGTCGCGTGCAGAAGTGGGAACGCGTGCTTCGAATTACGGCATATTAGCGATATACCCATCTGACACGCTCTGTGGACAAACAAGGTAAAACCTATACAATTACAACAAGTGAGCTGTTAATTTACCATTTATCCATTCCCAAAAAAATTGTACATTTGGATCACGTCTTCGATATTGATTAAATTTGGTAGGCTGATAGAGTCAATCATGCTGAGCAAGATACACCACATTTCCTAAAATGTCCCAGAAAGTTTGTATGGAAGTTTCTTGCATAGCCCGCCCGGCCTTAATGGGAGAGGTCTACGTCCAGCAGTGGACTGAGATAGGCTGATTGTGTGATTTGAACGCAAATACTATTACTAGTCAGTCATGGCTGTGAATCATAATCTCATCATAGCAGAATTTTGAGTTACTTTACCTTTGGCTCGATTTCACAAAACGTTGATTCGAAGAATTACGCTTACTCTCAGAGTGCTTTGACAAGTTGCCAATCGCTAGCGCTTCATCGTCAATAGGCAGCTAACTGTCTTTGTCGCACTAATATGAAAGAATGACAGAGAGGGAAAACTACGATACGCTACTAAGCGTTAGCGATTGGCAATTTGGCTAAGCATCCAGATATTCTTGTGTCCAGTTGTCTATTATGGAGTTTGGACATTGGACGAGTACTATCCGAGAGTAAAGGTGCATTTAGACTAAACGAGCATTCGCTCATTCTATCCCCCACCCACTTCTACGAAATTCGTGCGTTACACAAAACGTGATTCGACGAAATTCATTGATTTCGTAGAGTGGGCAATAGAATGAGCGAATGCTCGTTTGGTCTAAATGCACCTTAAGCGTTATTCTTCGAATAAAAGTTTGGTGAAATCGAGCCTATATATGTTTATATTAGCGGTCTTTCTCATGTTTCTCGAACGGAATTCATTACCCCAAACTTAAATAATCTGCAAATGCAATGTCAATAAATTATCACGGTATTCAAGTTAACGTAAATAGCTAAATATCCACCAAAACGAAGTAATATTTAACCAATTACCACTGGACGGGCGTGAAATTCCCAGTAATTGGAGTTATTGGCGGATTCGCTGCGCTTGCGCCGATGTCGCTTGTTTGTGTGTTTGTAAGCTTTTATGGTAGTTATCTTGAAGAGGGAAGATTTATTTACTTAATTTTTAACTAGCGACCCGCCCCGGCTTCGCACGGGTACTATACCCACATAAAAACCTTCTTGAATTACTCTACCTATTAAAAAAAATCTCATCAATCGTTGCGTAGTTTTAAAGATTTAAGCGTACAAAAGGACACAGGGACAGAAAAAGTGACTTTATTTTATACTATGTAGTGATTATGGTTTTGTGTATGGCATTTTCTTTAGAACGACTAATAATGTTTTTTGCGAGATTAAGTATGCAGTCAAGGGCACAAAAAAATATGTACAATTTTGGACCTTATGGCCCAAACATAAGGAAATAATACTGACGACTTCCCGACTTCCCCACACAACGCATCAGCGTTGCGATACAGCGAGGAACTGCCGCCAGCATCTTCGATACTATGTCACAGTGCCAATCTTAGATACAGGTAAGGTTAGTTAGATTTAATTTATGTATATAAATTGAAGGTACAGTTTTGAAATTAATAAGGGTAAAAAAAAATAAAACTTATACGTACCTTGTATACCAAACGTATCCTTTCTGAAAACGAGTAGCGCCTTCTAAAAGAGAACTTCGAAATTTATTGGAAAGTTCAAGTAATATTTGTAATCCATAATACATTTAATAATAGACGTTTCTGACCACCGGTGTCAGACCGTTTGCCCTTATCGCCATCTGGCGCCGGGACAATGGACTTCATTCATGCACTTTTTATCGAAAAAATGCATTTTTGGGTGAAAGGGCCTTTTTATCGGGGAAATTGTGTGGTAAGTGGGGTGAAGTTTTTATGATCGATTAGGGTTTTGTGTAATCTGCTGAGGTGACGGTTTAAACAAGATTATCCGCAGACGTTTAATTGATTTTTACATGTTTTAATTTTGTTAATATAAGAAAATAAGTATGTACACAATTTTGCATCTCCGTATAGGATAGGTCAATCATTTCATTAGAATCCTTCGGCCGTGTTGGTACCTTCACAATTTCGTAACCATTGGCAATCGAAGAATTTTGTTTTCGGTACGAATCATCATATACGAATAATAAGTTATATTTTTGTGGAATCAGTTGCTATATAAAATAAAACCTTTCATAATCCAGCAGTTTCAACTGCCCGCCCGTTTGCTGCTCTTATTATATTATTGCCATTTTTGGTCGATTTGCTCTTCGTACAATTAATAGAAAATCCTGGAACTGGTTCCCTACTCAGGTATTTTTTTTACAATTTCTACTGGTTACGAATCCGCGTACATTCAAGCCATAAACATGCGTACGTACAAGTTTTTTCTTGCTGTCTCAGCAACAAGCACTTTTGAATCGATAAATTTAATAGTAAATACTTTTCGTTCTAACTTTACGCCACTGACCAGAGATGAATCCGGCAAGAAACTCAGCGGGATTTATTTTTACAAATGCAGATATAGTACAGTCGAGGAAATTGAGTGTTTAGCAGTTTATAGCTCTCTTTACATTGGGTGTGCTTACTTGCTTAGTACTAATATAGCCAAGAACCGCAAAGTGCTAAACATTCAATTTCATCGACTGTACAATAACTATCATTCAGCAATTATCATTCAGTTCCTTCCTCATTTCAATGGCATAAAGTAAAATCATATAATTATAGGTATCTGTAAAAGGCGTTTTAATTCATTATTCCTGGTTTAAAATAAGTTTGACATAAAAAGCATCACCTAAATAAACTATCAATGTATGAGAAAAAACGCATCCAGCTTTTTTCCCAAGCTACTTGATATTTGTAAATGGCCTAAATCCACACTTGAGTTTGCGCATCACTTCTGTCACTTCCTACTTTTGTCACAGACACGGGACATTTCAAGTGGGATAATGTGACAATTACATGGAGTTTAAAAAGCCATGAGTGTTACTTAATAGGGTTAATATTGAGCGTGCGAAAGTTTATTTAGGACTTTTTCAGTATGTGAGAAGACTAGTGATTTTTGGTACACCACCGTGGGAACACTATTTCTTGTCAAATTATACGTAAGTACCATCAGCTACAAGTAAAGTCAGTTAGTATTAGTACCATACCTACAAGTAAAGTTACTGCAAATATCGAAACTCGTAAATTTCGAGCTTATTTTTTTATTTATTTATTTAAACTTTATTGCGCAAAAGAAAACCTTAATGTACAAAAGGTGAACTTAATGCCAAAAGGCATTCTCTACCAGTCAACTTTAAGGCAAAACAGAGAAGTTGTGGGCGGTGCTACACAAGATTACTTACTATTAATGAAAATTATGTATTAAGTATTTTTTTTCTTTTTTTTAATCATTGCCACAGACTAGCCGAGGGCAGAGACGCGGCCTACGATGGAGTGAGTTCACCCAGAAGACACCTATTCACCTCTCTCTCCTTCCAACGAAGGTGTAATGGAAGTGACAGAGTAATCGCTCGAAATTTACGATATTTTTAGTTCACTGTAGACCCCCTGTTCGAAAAGAGGAGATATTGCTGAATTTATTTTATCATTAAACATGGCATGCGATCCAAGCTCTTTCCAGAATAGTTTCAGGATATCAGAGTGGGCTGCCAAGTTGCCAATCACTAACACTAAGTATATAGCGTATCGTAGTTTTCTCTCTGTGTCACTCTTTCTAATTAGTGCGTCAAAAACAATTAAGTAGTTGCTTTTCGCTCACGAGTGTTAGCAATTCGCATCTTGGCTACACATCTTGCTCTACTTCACTGAAACACTAAATCCCACTTACACAATCTAGGGTTACCTAACTAACTTACTGATTAAGTCGTATTTTTGATACTTCTAACCGTTTAACCCCGTTTTGTTGCTTTAACACGAGACTGCAAATATGCAACGGCTAAAAGCACACATGACAACTTTAATATAACCATAAACACCACGTGCCAGCAATTTAACCACTCATTAGGATATCATATCACTTTAAATCACTAGAGAGGTGTTACTACGAGTCGCACGCGTCCCGCACGCGACCGACACGCGACTCACACGCGCTGCGATTTTTTAAACAAACAAAAATTTAAAGATTGGTGCTAATGTTAGTGACATACTGGTTTTACAAGTGGGACATTTGGTTATATAGAAGAGATTTTAATTTAACTTACCTACAGTATCATCAAGTCGTCGCTTCTAAACATCATTACCTATTACTAACTACATATTTGGTATTAACTCATTAATTAAAGGTTAATGTGTCTGTTAAGATAATTATTGATTGAGCATCGTAAATCTGATATTTAACAAGGTTATATACAAATAATTATATGCCTACCGATTAGCGTACCATATATAATAATGATCCGGATGAATAATGGATCCCATTAATTGTAATATAAAGCCGCAGCTACAATACCACCTCCTCTCTTGTTCCATTTCATCTTACAACAGTAGATACAGGTGGAAACGTAACCAAATTACTTGATGGATGTAGTAACATTAGCCACGAATACGTATAGGTACATACATGTACAGTGGGGTTCAAAATTGCATGAACAGTTTATTAATGAATTCATTCATAAACCGTCCATGCAATTCTGAATGCCACTATACCTACGGGTAAGACACTTGACGTTCCATATTTGAATAATACCGCCATATTTGCACTACTGTATTCAGCAGGTTATTAGTAGATTTACTTAATTTTATAGTTTTTGTTCCCTTTTTATATCGCTTTAAATACATTTTATCCAACGTGCCTATTAATTAAAGTGCAGATGTGCTCTTACCTACTCGAGTGACGTCACTGTTATCTCCATAAACAAACCTACAACGCTATAGTTAGTTTTCAATCAATCTCGAGTACACGAATACAAAGTACCAAATGTTACCACGTTTGGTGCAACCCTAATTTAAAACTACAATCGGTCACACCCATAAGACTAATGGAATAGAGTTCAACTTTATTTGTACCGGATTCGAGTTACATTGGTAACGCTCGAAAATTTAATTTTAGGAACTTGGACTTTATTGCTTGAAGTTAAGGTTGAAGTCGAATTTAGGCACGATGCGTGCTTCGTAAAATTTTCAAGTGTTTACGCTTCGGTTGAAGACAAACAAAAATAGGTGTAGTACCGTGCACATGCAACGTTAGGTTGATACATTACAAATTGCACATTTGGATTTAGATAGCCACCGTAGCCTAGTTGGTAGTGACCCTGCCTACGAAGCTGGATGTTCCGGGTTCGAATCCCGACGAGGGCGTTATTTGTGTATTTTATTTATCACAAATATTTGTTCCTTGGTCATGGCTGTCTATGTCAAAGTCAAAGTCAAAGTCAAAATATTCTTTATTCAATTAGGCCCAGCAACGAGCGCTTTTGAATCGTTAAACTAAATAGCGAATGAGAGAAAAAAAAACTACCTCCGGTTCTAACCCTACACCACTGCCTGAGAAGAATCCGGCAAGAAACTCAGCGGGACTTTCTTTTTTCAAATAATAGTTTTATAACATCTTACGGCTAACATGCATTAATTAAAAGCGAAACATAAATTTGATTTAATATAAATACAGATGTAGTACATTAAATAGAGATGAAGTCTCTAATAGTCAGAACAATTATATAAATTTAATGAATTTTGAGAAATGTATAGATGTAAAGATATATGTAATGTATTTAAGTATCTGTACATATCTATCTGTTATATAATTATATCGTCGCCTGGCACCCACACCACAAGCCTTAATTGAGCTTACCGTGGGACTAGGTCGATTTGTGTAAGATGTCCCAAGATATTTAGATTTATTTACTTTAGATAATAAATTTTAGTCGCTCTTATAATATTAATAATACTTAACGGCTAAGTTTTTAAGCTAATAATGGTCATTTACATTGTTAGTATGACTTAAAGCGAGATATTTAGCATGTAAATTGTAGATAATTATAGAGTGCCGAAATATCGAGTGCTCAATAATTACAATTTACATGGTAAATAACCCATTTTAATTCATACTAATAATTAATGATTTTTTATGTAGGTATTTAATTTTTTGCACATTTTGTAATAGGTACTCGTATATATGCATATACCTACATGTTTATATGTATGATCTTTTTAATTAATTATTTGTAAAATTTACAATTGTATAGACTCCACATAAGATGTTTGTGGCTGAAAATTTTATCTACCTATACGAAATGTAGGTAAGCACAACTTACATTTTTTTAAAGAAAAGTTAACCCTAAATAATAAAAAGTTATGTCAATAAAGTTAAAGTAGCTGTAAAATCTGGCTTTGACTTTAAATAAGCTTACACGTACAATTATTTTTATTTTATAGTTTGTACCTACACCCTTTATTAGCTCAGGAATATTATTTCCTACATTATTGTAAGTATTCTTGGTTGCAGCACTTGCAAACAAGCCACAAATAAAATCGGTTAACAGCACAGTCAATCTGTCCACCAATTTGTGCCGATTCTGGGATTAGCGGCCGCAATCCGTGGGGGAGCTAATAGTTATGAATATTGGTGGCCGTTATGGCCGGAATTATAGTCGGGGGAAGAAAAGTTTTTGGTCACATTAAATCCTACAGTTTCGGAAGCTTTTTCTAATGAATATTTAGGGTATACAGATTCACACCATGCAATAATCCCCAGTGCCGCGCGAGAGCTTCTCATCCAGTCGAGGACTTGAAGGTCAATAATTGGAACAGCACGTTCAATAATTTCTACCCTCGAGATTATGCATTCATTCTATTGTTTCAGATGATTTATAATTAAGGAAAAAAAAATCCCCAGTTTTTTCGTAAAGCTTATACAAAAAAAAACTATACCTTAATTTTTTTTTCCTTATTTGATAAAAAATATAACTTACAAAATCTTGCGCAATTCGAAAATTTGGTCATTGGACCAAAATAAAGATATAAACGTCTTAGTAACTTTTCTCCGCGGTGGACACAGTTGCATCTATTTTTTTTTCACTGTTATTATTTTATTTTGCTTATAAGACGTTTCAATGAAAACGTACAGCCACGATGATCTATTTCTTAGATAATATGTTTATTAACACGCAAAATAAAAATAAAATATTTGAAATATATTAAGTGCTTTACGAGCAATCGACATTAACAGCTATAATCTTAAAACGAATATTTTTTTAAATCCCGCCTTCCCGCGCATGTGCCTACGATACGTGTGCGGCGATGTCGTGCGCTGTGCGTGAAAGAGAGAGGTATAGTTATATATACAGGGTGTGGCCAATAATAGGAGCTTTAAATTTAAGCGATGAATCTTTGGACTATACGCAATTACCTAGACCTTATCATAATGCTTCAAAGTTAACCAACTCTGAGATATAGCACTTCAAAGTTGCAATACATAATCAATGTATTTAACCATCGTTAAATTGTCGTTAACGATCGTTAGATGTCTTGGTACAAGGTGGTTTCTTGGTACCGAGGCAAAGTTTCATAATCTACTCAATCGAAACTAGTTCTTAAGCCCAGGTATAAAGAACAACTAATCGCGTGAGAACACGTTTATTTTGACAAATTTGTTTTAAAATTCTCCAAAAAAATGCCCTAGCAACAAAGAGGTTTTTACTTTATCATCGGAAGTTTACAATGACACCTCGAAAAAGACAGCGAACCTAGCACATCTTGGGTTTGATTGCCGCTCGCGAAATTGTCGCGGCTACTCGTCTCGTTTTGATTGTATTGATTAAAAAAGCCGCGAGAAGGCCGTGAGTGACTATCAAACACAAGATGTGCTAGACCCACCAACGACTGTTTTGTACTGAAGAGGGGTGCCTGTCGTGTCGCATAACGTCGATTGTCCTAAAATTTTTTGGCCGAGAATGTTTGGCATAATGTTACATTGCATACTACTTGTTTAGCCTACTTAATTTTGCGCATACACGTTTAAAATACCTACACCATATTTATTCTAATATTCATTACTCGAACGTCTAATGATCTAAAGCATAATAATCCTAATGTTCATTGTAATAAATATTGTTTTCCCTACTACTCGAACTGTCAATTTTCACTGCGCCTACTTTTATCATGTCCGAAATTTCATTCAAAAAGGCATTTTAATAACGACATGCAAAACATTTGAACAATAGGGTGAATGGTTAAAAAAATATTCAAGTAATAAACTAGGGTAAAACCGACGTGGATTGGTTAGATTTCGAAGCTAGGGCGGAGTGAATGGCGTAGTCTTTAAATACTTAAGTATTTTTAATCAATTGTTTACACATCCTCATACTTACAAAACCAAAAAAAGGGGGGACGGGGGGCGAAGCCCCCACCAGGGGGACTCGTGGGGCGAAGCCCCCGCATTAAAAAAGAAATAATCTGAACCTTCCCCTACCTTAACCTGGATAGGTTCATTAGGTACCTTTTATCCCTTAGAGCGGAAATAGAAGCCCCGCGCAGCGGGGCTTCGTCGACCGGTTCCCAGGTCAAAATTGCTCACTTAAATTCTTTGGACAACAGGGCTAATTATTCAGTAATAATTAAGTAAAAGGAATCAAAAAATTTTTTTTAATTAGTTAAAGGTAGGTAATCACTTTTAGTACACTAAATAGTAGGAACATCACCATTATGAACAATATTTTTTCGATACATATACATTAGACAAGACACAAAGATCATTAGGACAAACAATATTTAGGAACAACCAAGTTAGGATTAACAATTTCGTCATAACAAAAATATGCGCAACAATGTTTATGCCATACATTTTTCGGCGTAAAGTTGTTATGCGACAAATTTTTCGAAATAAAAACATTATGCCACCCGATATAGACCCACTGTAGAGGTTTTGATTTTTATTTGAATTCCAACAAATATGTTATACCTACTAGATTGTGCACCAAAAAACATAATTTAGCAAAAACGAGACTTATTTCAACACTAGGTCCTAGAGTAGATATTTCTTTATAAGCTAGGGACGGTCCTGGCGAGAAGTTTACTGCTGCTAGGGTGTCCTTGTCTAACGTCTTGTCGGATACCTAAAACAATCTTTTAGACTAGAAGAAATGGTAGAAAACTTTTTAACCGACTTCAAAAAAAGGAGGAGGTTCTCAATTCGACTGAATTTTTTTTTTTTTTTTTGTTGTATGTATGTTACCTGATATCTCCGAGAATAGTGAACCGATTCTAAAATTTCTTTTTGTGATCGAACGTGTATTACCCCGAGATGGTCCCATTGGCACCAAGTTGGGGTCTGATGATGGGATCCTGGAGAAATCGAGGGATCTCTTCAAATGTTATAGGTACATGTATGGCGCTTTTGGTAATTTTCATTCATTTACAAGAATTTGCATTCAGAAAGTAGGATTTGAGGAAACCAATGACGGAAACAAATCGGGGATCTTTGAGAAATCGGTTGAAGTCGGTTTTTTAAATGTTTAATTTGTTAATCATTACAATCGAAAAGAGGTGGGTATCTGCCAGTTGCTGTCTAACACAAGATTTGCTAAGCCGCACATGGCATATTTATAGCAGTCCCTTTGCTTTACCTAAGACAGGACAGTTATAAGGTAACCATAAAAACATCAGTTTCCGGTAAAACCGTGATCGGTCATTGGTTAATCAAGCTTTGTTATGAAGTAGCCATAGCGACGTCAACATCCGTGTAACTCGCGGGATCGGTCATTGGCCACCCGAGTTTTGTTATAATGTAACCATAGCAACGTCCGCATCGTTGTTGAACATAGTTCGGCAAAAGTCGTTGATAACGAATCGATCCCGATCAGTACTGTGTACCGACTAATTTACGAACTGTAACAAGTGACTCAACAATCCCGGTTCGCGACTGTACCTTCTGTTTGACAATGACAACATCACTCGGCCTGTCCTTTTCTTTTTTCGTCTCTTTTTAATCAATATAGTCCAATAGGGACGGGTAGCCACGAGAAAGCCGAGTGTTTCAGTCACACACAAGATATGCTAAGCCCCCGGATACTTACACAATCGTTTTATAAGCCATTTGTCCCGTGTTTTGTTTGGCCATGGTCATTTCAATAGAAAGGGACACAATTCTGACAGGTGTCATCTCACGAAGACCGTTTTTGTTTTACTCTTTAGTGCACAATTTAGTAGTGGTATCTTTGCATTCGAAGCCATAGACCATGCAGTTGTAAATGCGAACTTTTTTATGTGAAGTCACTTTCTCTACTATTACAACATAATGACAATTTACGTCAAGTTGTTATATTTATATCAAAACATTACCAAAAATAATAAAATAAATTATAAAATTGCGATGCACACGAAGCACATAATTAATAAGAAAAGTAAGCCAATCATTGTGTAAACGACTTGTCAACGAATTTTATCTGAGTTGATAATAGAACCAAGCACTATTGTTGTCATCTCAAAGCAACGTATACCAAATGCAGTTCTGACTGTGACCTGTGGGTTTTCAGTTCCAACCAGATTAACAGTGAAATTCTTACTTAGTTTCGACAAGATCCTGTTCTCAGTACGTGTTATGTCGTGTCAGAGTGGAGTCAAATTAAGAAGCAGATCGTATCGTCGACATCATCGTAGTCGTGCCTATGTCTACAAATTCAATTAATTTAAGTGCAAGTTGAGTGGTTAAGAGTTCACCCGGTGAGATATGTGATTAGTGCACTATTTTTGTTGTAACCGTTTACTTAATAAATTGTTTTGAAGTCACTTTATGGCGTTTTACTAATTTAGTTATTTCGTGAGATTGTGATCTGTTACGTAATGTTGAAAAAGTGACAAAGTACTCAATAAGTAGATAGGTATGTTTAATAAGCAATACTGATTCATTTAGATTCAATAATACGCGAAACCGATAGTACCTAAATGTCAATGTCAAATGTTCGACTGGACACATAATGTCTGCGGTACATTGCTGGGTCGATTAACTTTGTTAGAAAAATATAGAAAAATTATTTTTGTTTTTAATTAATTAACCCTTAATAAGGCATCAGTCACACCTAAATTTCACTGGGTTTGACACATATTCATTGGCAGAATAAGTTTCAATATAAGGTGGTAAATATATCGTCGATTGTAATATGAATTAATGTAACCACCAAAATGACGAAATTGAGTTAAATATACCGTTCGACTGCAAATTTCCTGCTCTATCGAACGGTGTATTTAAAATATTGATATTCGGAAAAAAATGTCGAATACGTTAGCAAAAACTTTGCCATTTTATTAGGTTTCTACGTTTTTTATTAACGTATGTAAAGGTTTCAAAAAATCATAGACAATATTTTAACGTAAGTACGAATTTGTAAGTACAAAATATGTCCCTCCTAATGTACTCATCATATTTTTATAAATGTCAATGCTCTAAGCGGCATCTGTGATGTATGGCTTATAAGCAATTCGGTTTCAATTTGTGAGTTACGCTAAATTACGAAATCCACTTTTGACGATTTTCATTAAATTATTAACGTAACTCCAAAAAATGTTTCAAAATATTTAACGTCAGCACCAGCCATTTCCTGAACTACAACTGTGGTCGCAGTTAGTAACTGTGTGTCAAATAGACCTCTCAAAAATAAAACAAACAAGATAAACATCATTTCAATTGGATAATTAACTAAAAAGATACAACACACTTTATAAATGTCAAATTAGTTTTTGGGCTCTCCTGAAAAATCGTCAATTGGTGGTTACATTAATTCATATTACAACTGACGATATTACCATTGCCCTATTAAGGGTTAAAACCATTTGGAATTAATTACTGATTAGTTAAAGGGTCTATGTTTTCATTTATTGCTCTTATTACAGGCAACACCCTGTATACATTTTTGAATAATTGTAACACCTCATTTTGCGTCGGTAATTAAATACAGGCACCTAATTGGTTACAAGTTGTATAGGTGCCTACATTTTTAATCGTCAGTTCAAAAACTGCTTAATACCTATTTATTCTACTACTATTTTTTATTTAAGACGTTTCTACTTCCTTCCTACGAAATTCCTTCTGTAATTTGACGCACCGTCCTGTCTACATAGTACCCCACCTACGTTTATCCGCTGCCCTGCGGCCGGCCGCGCATTTACGACGTCAGCGCCGCTCCGATTTATTTTAACAATAACCATTTCGAAAATTGTAGGAAATGCTTAGAGTATACATAGGGGATTTTTTTGGTATTGTGCCACAACTAATTATTGACAAGAGGTACATTAAAAAAATAAAATGTAGAATTAATGCGCCTGCACGTAAATCAGTTAAAACTGTAAAAAAAATAGTTAGCATTGAGTCACTGACGTCATTTTTTCTTTGGATGAGTATAATAATTGTCCGGTCATTATAGTAAAAAATCACCATTTGTTTAATTTCTGTTTGATTGTTATGAATTTTAAAAATAATTTTATTTTTTCTGACTATATCTACGATTATTCAGTGGTGACTTTTTAAAATATTGTCTTAAATATTCAGTTAGGCCCCTCGGATAATAAATCCCTACTGTAGGATTTATTGTTTCTTTTTATTAAACAATTAAATCTTAATATTGATTTTATGAAAAAACCTCCACACATTTATCAGGGATAATTAGATTCATATATTCACAAAACGATGTTTTATCATATTCCTGAAATAAATATACTGTAGGATTTAATGTAATTTTCTCGAACAAGTTAAAGTTTAGCTCCCGGACTATTATGGCTATTTACAGATTTGATACGATCAATAACTTATATCACTGCACCAGCAGAAGTGCGGCGCGACGGTATCCCGCTAGACCATCGATCAACAATACCACATGTATTGTTGATCGATGCGCTAGACTAACTTTTCCCTTTCTTTGTAAGTATCGATATATAGGTACCCAATACCTTATATCAATTAAAGCGCACGCAAATTGTTTGCTGAGATCGCGAAACGACGTAACTAAACCAGCATCCTCGGTACAATGTCACAAGGGCCAATCTTAGATATAGGTTAGGTTAAGTAGATTAGTTAGATTTAACCTATGTACACAAATTGTAGTTTTATTAAAAATACATTATTATATATAAAGTTTCGAAACGAAGTATCAAGTTTCTGTATTCCGTAGGAGTTGCTAAAACAGACAAATTTATTTAAGGAAACCCAGTATCAAAAAATATTAATTATTACGTTATTGCAACTGGTTTCGAAACTAGTTACGAAAGAGGCCTATTTCTACGTACCTAAATAAACCTACCTTATGAAGTAGTTGGGAATTCAGCTTTATACATTTATCTACTGTTTGATTTTCAGTTTAATATACCTAAGTACCTAATGTATACACTCAGAGAGACCAATTGGACAGGAATATTTAGTATTAATTTAGTTTACGCTTACAAATTTCGACAACTGGATTCGCTGCCAAATCTTCGGTCTTTCATTTTAGTCCTCGCCGCCACTTTATTGTAAAAAGGTGCATTCAGACCAAACGAGCATTCGCTATTCTATCCCCCACTCTACGAAATCAACGAATCACGTTTTGTGTAGCCATTGAATTTCGTAGAGTAGGGGGTTAGAATAGCGAATGCTCGTTTGGTCTGCATGCACCTTACGACCCTGTAATTACAAGCACGATTGGTTCTTAGATAGTGCATTTTCCACTGCGGTCTTCAAGTCTAGGAACTCTGTAAGCAAATTAAATCGATTTTAAGTTACAACCCCACGGAGAAACACCGGTATGTCCATCAAAACGAAATATAAAATCATTAGCCAACCCTATTAAAACGCCCCAAAAAAGGCTCTATTTAAAAAACTAGAACCAACAAACTTCCTCCGTCACCAATCTATTATTTTCTGCTTTGTCGCTACCGTATTCACAAAGCATTTTAAGCCTTAACACGTTCCTACAAAGTTGTTTCTCAACTCAAATGTTATCGTCATTGCCTCAACAGAAAAACTTCAAGTCTATTCTACATTAATTTCAAATATGAACCCTTCGTGTCACTCAAAAAAGTCTATTCTATCATGTTTTTTTTATTTTTCTTACATCCCTTCAGTTCTACGCTTATTGTAGTTCCAATTTTGGCCTGTATAGTGACGTTGGTGGGTCGTATTGGTTTAGCGGACTAAGTAAATACGAGGATGAATTTTAAACAAGACGGACAAACAGACAGACAATGACTCAATTAGCCCCAGGCTGGACTTGTATGTGTTTTAGTTGGCTTTGTTAACTTTTTTATAGTTCAAGGGTCAATATGGCTGTTTGATTGGGGTAGTGGTGGAGTTTTATTACGAGTTTATTGAGTTCAGCTTCATTTTCGAGTACCTAATATAATATTATATAAATTAGGTATACAATGTTTCACAAACGGTACAATTTATATACATATGTGTATACCCACCTAAAATAATAAGTAACTGACAACTAATATAGTTCCAAATTAATTCCAAAATTCATTTATAAACATGACGCGCATAGTGACTATTACCGTTTAAGTATTACATTTTGGTTTCGAAATGTCTTTCATAAATGAATGTTGAATTTATAATTATATTCGAAATGTGAACAGAAAATTGTGACCAAGAAAAGAGTAGGTACCCACCCACCAACTACTCTGGAGATTTAGGGGCATTACCAAAAAATGCAATGGCGTGATTATTGTACATACGTTCCACATTCCACATTCCACAGGATTTGAAGTTCTGGCATAAAACTCCATCGCTAGATGAAATACTACGTCTTCAGTAGCACATCAGTATCTCCACATCAAACAAATTCACTTGTTCAAACTACCAACCAGTGGCACGATCAAACTATTTACTGATTCAGTATTATTATTCTGTAGGGGAACGAATGCGAAGGATTAGGTGCCGAGCTGATGGCGAGTTCTGCAAACCGCGAGGGAAGCTTAATTACATTTGGCGAGGTTGACGTGACGAGGCGATTTACTGAATGACAATTTATTACCAAAACTTAGTCCTTAAAATGTGGTGTGCTAACAGAGAGAATGTCCAATGGCAATGCTTATTATAGAAAAGTACGTACACATTTTTTGATTAAGGATTTTAAGTAGGTATAGTTAAATTACCGAGAGCTTGCAATTGCACATGACTCTAGTAGTATTTAATTTGTGTGTACAAAATTTTACAATGCATTGTGTGGTAGGTACTGTTTCTGTTTTTTCTTAACTCTTGTATTGTCATCATTTGACTAATAGTAAGCCTAATTGCAAAGAGATAATGTCCACTTTAATTCTTCGTCTGTGTTTGATAAGGATCCGTACAATAGGTATTAATGAATCTCAAATGCATTCATAATTTGAATTCAAAATCCTTAGTGTTACAAATGTAATTCACAGCTCTCGATAATTTATTAATAATTATAGATTTTTTACAGAAACCACATTTTAAGAAAAGTACAATCATTATGCTTGACTCCTGTTATTCCTTTACAGCCGTAAAGGTTTTTGCAAATCCCGGAGCCATCCGTTTCAACTAATAATATTCCGTCTGCAAATACGCATCTTCCTTGAGTCGACAGTAAGTCACGTCTAAAATTATGTATTTACCCACATTTACCTAAATTGAAACCGTACCGTACTTTTGAAAGTTATTTGCCCACATATTAGAAATAAAATGTGACGGAAATTGGAATACCCCCAATATCCTGTGACGAATGGTAAATTAAAAGTCGTTCGCAATTAACTCGCAGATGCGATAACAAATCTGTGACAAAACTAAGCGGGAACCAATATCGCGTGACGAATTGTATTTTACGCGTATCATTTCATAATCATGAGTTCCAAAACTAACTATTCAGTGGTCTTACCGCAAACTAAGAAATCCACAATTTTCTCTGGGACTCCAACGACGGCATCATTAGAGTGACAGAGTTAAATCCCCGAAATTTCGGTGTTCCGGGTAGTAGGCCTGAGTGTTTCACCAGGCATTGAAACCTCTGAAGCCATTTATGTATAGGTCATGCTGTGAGCATATGATGGTCGAGTGTTTATCCTTTATTGTCGTTGCCGTCACATTTGGAAAAAGTATGCAAGTGCGAAATTAAAGCGTACAATGACAAACGATAAATACACAACCCTGAGCAACTTTTAATTACTACACGACCAATCTCAAAATTGCGAAATATATATGTTTAGTTCTATGCTTGTCCTTTCCTGCTTACCTATTTGGTTTTCGACAAACGCTTTTGTTTTGGCATTTTTGTATTGAAATTCCGATCAAATATTTCGCCTCAATTAATCATGTCTTAATTAGAGCGACAGTTACCTATGCTCTCTCTCTTTCTCTCAACTCGACGTGGCTATATTGTAGATTTGGCTTCGGTTCAAATATACCCGAAAGTTTCGGTTGAAATTCCGGTTTCTTTTTTGATTTTGGTTCCGTTAAAACAAACTAGTTTCGGCTTCTGTTTTGATAAAATCAACTCCAGTATTATCATCCCTGTGGATAATATACCTACTCATATAGGTACATAGTCTTGATTCTGTGATGACTGCAACCCGCACCGGCAACTTTTTTTTAGATCCAAATTAAATTATGACCATGTTCATTACCTACAAAATTAATTTTGAATTTATTATCGTCGTTATCAAAGCAAGCCGTGAAATTTGGATAAATCTTTAGTTGCAGTACATGTATCAGGTTTGAATATGACAAATAAACTAAACAAGCAGTTCAAAAGGTGGCCTACACAAATAAATATTAGTCACCAATATTTAGGACACCGTTCGATACCAGCGCTATTATTATTACTAATATTAATTCTATAACACCCAAATCATTGGAGCAAGCAACAAAATAGGCCGTAACGAATTTCCAAAGCAAACATTACTTTTCGCAACTCAATTCAACGGTTGCCCTATTACCCCCTACAACATCTCTAGTCTTACTTTCAACTTTGTCTTAAATCACGGAAATAAAGCTGAAATTTATCTGTTCCATCAGCATGAATAACTTGGTTTGATTGTCACAAAAACCGTTTTAGTTGTTCTCTCAAGAGTCTCCTAAATCAAGGGCACAAAGTTGAAATTCGTTTGATTTGATGGTTTCTAGTTTGGTAGGGTTGTCAAAAGATGCTTAACAATGCGCCCGCGCATTTAGGGTGCGCTCCCATTCACAAGTTTTCGCTCTTTAGCGTCCTTTGTTCCACATTTGATTTATATTCATACCCGCTTGTAGTGTAAGCGGTAAATCAACTATGAACCTTATTTTTTTTTCAACCGTCCTAACTTCAACCGAAAGCATTCCATGTCAATTTCCATGTTAATTTTAATAAAAGAAAAGATTACGTGTTGTAAAAACATTTATTACAAAATTTTTGCAAAACATTTCAAAACATGACTAGACTCTATACTCTTTGGTCAAAGTTACAAGTTACATATTTATTGTCTAAAGAAACATCACAATATTATTGTTCCCTAAAAATATTTATCAAAATATTCGACCAGTAAAAACCTTTCTAATCTGGGCATTCCGAGATACCCATTAAATGTATTTATAAAATATCTTGCCTTTGTATACTTTTAGTAAGGTTTTCATGATCATTTACTTACCTACTTACAATACGAAATCTTAACACAATTTGCTGTACATAAATGACTAGAAAACACAACCGTTTATATTTGAGCGTTTACAATACTTGGTCTATT